>JASDQU010506947.1:0-10858 GCA_032191745.1 Picea mariana
TGTTTGACTTCCTCCATTGAGGATTGCATGGTTGTATTGACGGATGTATTGATGGAGGCAACAATAGAACTGAGTTGTTTCACTTCTTTTTGGGTCTCGAGGAAACCAGATTGCAAGGTGTTGAAGCGAGCTTCCAGTTCTTGGCTATGGGTATGGGCCATGAGGATGGGTGAACTGAAAAGGGGCGGGCGGGGTGAATTTTTTTTCCGAAAAATGATATGGATGAATGTGATAAGGGCGAAGAGATGAATCCAATGGAATAGGTCTCAAATAATGGTGAAAAAATTTCCAGACTTTTACACCTACAGAGTTATACTCCGGTCTGAAGAATACTGCAATGATGAAATCTCCAAATGNTGCTATAGCTCTCTGATATACATGCGGGGTCCAACAGTAGTACTCAGCCCAATATCTCATGGCACTAACTAAGGAGGATAGACCGTACCCTTAGCCGTACTACCCGACTACCCAGGTACTAGAGAGTATCTTCCCGAGTGTTGTTATCAGTGGAACTATAGCAGTCAGGCGGTCGATTGGTTTATCTAAAGAGGGATTCAAGAAATCTAGGTTGATCCGTACACAGGTGTTGTTTGATGCGCTACCACTCGAAGGGGTACCAACAAGGGTTACAAAGGTGGCCAACAAATGTGCGCTTAAGAACCACTTGTATTCCTGCATGTATGAATCCCTCAGCCATGGGTTTATGCGTGTAACAACAGATCTCTGTGGCTTAAAGATGTCGAAACACGTCTCTACCCTAAAAAAAATTCCCACAATTTCTGCTAAGAAAAGTGCTCTGATACCACTTGTAATATACCAGATATAAAAAGTACGCAGAACAGAAATGAAATGCTAGAAATGGCAGAATAACAGTAATATAACCAACATAATCTCCACAATAACAAAGAAATGATATAAGAATAACAACAAAAATAACACTTTGATTTAGAAAGAAATGTTCATGGGCCTCTTCGAGGGGGCAACCTCCAGTCGAGCAACGCTCTATTACAACAATCTCCAAGCTAGGGTTTTCATACCCTCGACCCTTATTTATACTAAATATGTCTATCAAGAGAAGCATGTAGAGGAAGATCCTTCTAGAAGTGGAAGCTTCTATTAGGTCTTCTTACATTCACCTTATTCTATTTTATTGAAAGGCCTTATTAATATTGACCTTTATTACATCCAAATATATTGATCTACCTATGTGCGGGTTAGGACCCTAACAAAGTAAGTATCGAACCTGCACCTAATTCCTCAATTTTGACCAGCACTTTACCACCCGATGAGAAACAACTAGAGGCCAAGCCATCGAGATATACATAAGAGGTTCAAGAACCCAGTCTTGAACAAATATACATCATCGGGAGCCTGGGAAACACTCTTACTTGGGGAGAGAAACAAATCCCTGAACCTGTGGATGAGTTCGTCGATATACAAGCCATCACCTACGACCGAAAGAGGAAAGCCATCATGAAGAGAACCACTAAGAAGAGGAGGCTTACTTTGGACAGTTCCAACCTCATCACCACATAGGAGAAATTGATTAGCACGGAGCATGCCAAGACGTCCGAGCTTATCAATGCAACGATGACAATCATAGATGCCACCCTGGAGAGAGAAAGGAAAGATGAAGAGGAGTTGGTCACTACACTAAAGAGTTGGAGCATCTGCACCATTTGGCAAAATATTATCAGGACTCCACGCAGGTCACGGTGTTCTTGAGAAGCGAATTCCAGGATGCCTACAGTAAATTCACGAATGAGCGACAACTTTTCACTGCAAGGATAATTGATTTCCAAGAAGACACCCTTATGGTGTTGGTGATGTGAAATGACATGGATATATGGTATGAGAAATACCACCAAGAGGTGGAAAGAATTGATTACATCAGATCGGTTCAAAAGGGTCGAGACGCCGAAGAGCACAACTTTCGAGTACTAAGGGACAACTGCATCGACCGTATAAGGAAGTTGACTGAATACTGGGTGAAGATGGCCCATCAACCTCAGTAGGATATCCAAGAGAAATGGGCTGATTGCGAAAGGAGTTGGACCAAGATCAATTGGGAAATGAGAGACATTGGTCTCCCAGAATTTGGCACACCCGAGGACTTTGTTGACTCACATGACATAGTCAAACTACATGCAGAAAAAGACTCATCGTGGACTGCAGAGATAGAAAAGGTGGCAAACATGGCGCCAGGTCAAGTATAGAAGTTCATGGAGCACCTTATCAAGGCTCAGATAGTGTTACAATAGTTAAGTGTTAAGGTAGTCAAGTATCAGGCACGACCAGTGGAGATAAAGGACCAACATAGATTCTCGTATTCCAACACATGCGAGGAACTCTTCGTCAAATGGTCAGAGTATGAGAACAATCATCCACTCAAGTGAAACCATTTGATGACTCTTAGAAGACTAAGAGTTGAAAGCGCCATGTGGTGATGTTTTGTTTTACTTAGCTTGCACGTTTGATAGTTATTTTTAGTTAATAATTTGTTATAAAGAAGAGGATCAACCTGTTAGAAGAGGCCGATGCTTTTTGTAAAGACCCTCATTTTTGGAATTGTAAAGAACTATTTTGGAACTACCTTAATTGAGAAGTCCTTTTTAGGACCAGAGACAAGTTTTTGTTTTTCATCAAAGGCATGTGTGATTGGATCATAAGGAGGAATTACTTTTGACTTTATATCATGAATGGATGTTGTAATGAGTAAGAGTTTCTGAATCTATTGATAAGTTATCTGATTCAATATTTCTATAATTCTTGTCTCTAATGATGTTAAACAAATCGTTGTGTTAATGTGTGATTAGTGATTAGAGCTAAGGAAACTAATTTTCTTACCATCATTTTATTGCATTTATGTTTTTCTTTTGATAATTGTATCTCAGTCAATAATTGAAATACCAAAAAGTTGATGTATTAGTACTAGGCTTGTCATAGGTGTGAACATATTTTTTTGCATGATTGAGCATGAAGGTTATCCTGAGCTCAGCCTTCTTTAGCAGTTAAATCTTCCCTTTTCCTATTAATTGGTTGGTTTATACCAACACCTATCTTTTAGACCCACCAATAAGAGAAAATACAAAAAGAGAACATTCAAACTGAAGGAGGAGTTTTCACAAGAAGATATCCTGTAAATATCTACGTAAAGCCCATCAATTAATTGGTTGGATCACAAAATCTGGAGAACCATTCCACTATTAAACGTTGCAGAGTCTTATTGGGCCTCAGTGGAAGGTTTGGTTCCTACTGTTGATTTAAAGGAATTTAGGACCCCTCAACACAATGTAATCTACAAAATCATCACGAAGGTAATAGCTCTTCAACTCAAACCGGTGTTTCCCTTCATCATCTCCAAGGAACAATCATGCTATGTGGAGGGGCACCAAATCATGGACAGTGTCATCCTTGCACATGATGTAATACACTCACTCAAATCCACTCATACCCCAGGTATGCTCATCAAACTTTATCTCTCAAAATATTTTGACATAATCAGTTGGAAATACATGCGCTCCCTCCTTGAGGCTTATGGATTTGATACAACTTGGATATATTGGATCATGCAACTCACTTCCTCAAACTTCTTCTCCATTCTAGTTAATGGAGTGCCTTCCAATACCTTCTCCCCCACCATAGGCATCTGTTAGGGGGACCCTATTTCCCCTTTCCTTTTTGTCATAATGGTCGAAGGCCTAGGCTAATACATCAATTCCTCAATCAAGGATGGCTTGCTCAAAGGCCTACCCCTTCACAATCTCCAGTCGAAAACCTCCCATAGTAAATTTGTGGATGACACCTTGCTGATGAATAAACCCATTGCCTAGGAGGCTGTCAAGCTCAATACCATCCTCACAGACTTTGCAGAAGCTTTAGGAACCTCCCTAAACATGGGCAAGTCGCAACTTTTCTTCTTCAATACCCTGCTGGTGGTCCAAAGCCACATATCCAAACTTTTGGGTATCCCCATGAGCTCCCTTCCATCCAATTATCTCGGTATCCCCCTCACAAGGGAATCCACTCACATCATCTCTTGGGATAGCCTCTTGCTATCCATCTCCAATGGTCTAAATAACTAGACCTTTCACTCTCTCAACCTTGTAGCCCGACTAGTCCTTCTGAAATATATTTTTCAAGATCTACCGACCTACCTTTTTATATCCTTGGCCACACCACATTCAGTTATAAAATCCATCAAAAACCTCCAAATAAATTTTCTTTGGCATGCTCACCACCCGGACAAGAAATGGGCTTTCATAGGCTAGGATAAAATCTGTCGGCAAAAATCATCAGGTGGACTAGGTCTAATGGATCCAGGAAATATCAATCGCATAATGGGGGAAAAACTTTGGTGGTGTTGTCTCAAACACCCCACAAAGTTATGGGATAAACTTTGGAGGATAAAATATGAACCTATCACCAATGAGGACCTCATGATCAGACTAAATGATCTGATTCAAGGATCCAATATATGGAATGCAACTTGGTGCAATCACCCTCTCATATAGAAACATGTCTTTTGGGAGATACAAAATGGAGAGTTGTCCTTATTCTGGCAAGACTCCTGGCAGCAATTGCCACCTTTTCACTCAACAGAAGAGTTACGCCCCCTACACCAACAAATGCAATTCAGGGGTACATTACATGTAAAGGACTTTTGGAAGGAGAACTCACAACAACACCCTTAGCACATATGGAAGACTCATCCCCATGAACTCAACATACCGGAAGACATCAACACACAACCTTGGTGTGATTTGGCCTTGTAGCAGAAGATTCACACCAGTGAAGAACCAGACATCCTCAGGTGGGGACACTTGCCAATATTAAACTTCTCAATAAAAGAATCCTACCACCTTTATGAAAATTACCACATGCAACCAAAAGATCACATCTGGGGTAAAATTTGGAATCCCAAATTCTGGTCGAAAATCTCCATCTTCCTTTGGTTAATTTCCTAGAATCGCATACTCACCTGGGATAACCTCCGGAAGTAGGGATTTATGGGAACTTCGATATGCCTCCTTTGTCGGCAACAGGAGGAAAAAATGGAACACATTTTAAATCAATTCTCTCACAGTAGAGTAATCTGGGACATGGCAGCACAAATAATACACCGCTCCAACATAAACAGAGCAAGTATTGTCGGCACTATTGAAAAATGGGACTTAATCACCTATCAAAGCCCAATTTTAGATCACATCTAGAAATTGCTACCAGGATTCATAGTTTGCAAAATTTGGAAAGAGAGAAAAAAAAGAATATTCCACTCCCTTTCCTCTTCCCCCCTCACTACTTGGGCAAAGATCCTCACCCTCATTCATGAAACAATCAGAGTTGAACCCTAGACACAGGATGATCTGCAATGCAATCCTTTAGAAATTCTCATCATCTCAGCATGGAAATTGAACCTCCCTGACCACCCCCACCAAGCACCGCCTCATCTTGCCAAACTCTCTTGTATACCCTCCTCTTGGTCCCCACCCCCTCAAGTATTTGTCAAATTAAATTTTGATGGCTCCTCAAAGGGTAATCCTAGACCTGCAAGATTTTGGAATGTACTTCGAGATAGCGCCAGATAAATTCTACACATCACAACAGGCTACCCGGGGCTCAACACAAATAATGCAACAAAACTATGGAGTCTTATCAAGGGAATCAAACTAGCTATTAGTCACAACATCCACCAACTAATTATGGAAGGGGATTCCCATGTGATAATATTGCTCATCTCAAAAATCATCCATGGATTTTTCCCCTCAAAAGTCTCCCCAGGCTAGAGACTTCTAGGACTATTGGAGGAATTCAGATCCCTCATACAACCCAACCTCACTCTAATCCCTTCACATGTGAAAAGAGAAGAAAACAAGATACCAGATCGCCTAGATAATGAGGGAATCATTTTAAAGGAGGAGATGATTCAAATGGATGCTCGAAACTCCCTAGCCCCCCCGTTGTTGCACCAATGAATGGATATATCCTGAAGTAACTAACCTCCCCTGGATGGGGTGTCACATTGATCGCATGAAGCACATGCCATTTATTGAGCCTGTCGCCACCCTCTCATTCATATCTAGGATGGAGGACATCATTCAACGCACTCCTGGGAAGGCTGGACAATTCCCTCACATAGGTTTAATGGAGCTCTCAGTGCGCTATGGAGGATGGACGAAGATGGGTATGAGAAGCATGTGCAAGGTCACATCATCTCCCTTGGTGCTCCACCATTTCCTTCAGGTTCGTTATGGCTCATCCCACTTGGCTCATAATTTTCATTCGTGCTCTGCTCCTTTCACTCTCCTAGCTCTGCACTTTCTCTGGCTAAGTTTAGTCTGGTTTTCCCTCTCTACAATTCCATGGGAGCGTGGAAAGCTTACGAGGGGACCTTCTTGGTATAGCTGTGTAGCCAAGAAGAGGCACCTCCACAAGCTCACCCAAGCTTCTTTGACAACACTGATTCATTGTGATAAGGTGAAAAATTAGCCTCCAATGGCCTATGCAAAGGAGGAAATTCCAGCAGAACCAATTATGGTGCCGCTGAATTCCCTTCTCTACACTATCTCAGGCCCCCAAGACCAACCTAGCACCAGTCTCCCTGCTTCTTCTTCTGTGTGTGCCATGGAAGGGGTGACTTGTATAATCCAGGAAGAAAATACTTTGGCCGACTACCCATTTGAGCCTCCTCTGCCCACTTCTGCCTCGATCCGAGAGTCACACTCTACTTGCTTCCTGGTGCCAGAGCATCTGGAGCTCATTTTTTAGATGAGAAGCGACATGATGGAGCAGTGCCATAGGCACACTTTACTCAGCAGCAGACTCAACATCCTGTTTGAAGTGCTCACAAGCTCACAAATCCAACATCATTACTCGATCTGCGCGCAACCATACGTCTTCACTCCTCACGGTGACACTCAAGACAATGCAGGTTTTAATGGCTCTTTTGATGATTAATCATATAAGATCTCTGCATTTCTTTTAAAAAAAACAATGAATTTTTGTATTCCTATTCAGACTTATTGTTTCATGTTCTGTTTAGATTTTCTGCTCCGTGTTTTGTTTAGACTTCTTGTTGCATGTTCATAAAGTTCTATCTCAACACTATTCTGCCACATGTTTTGGTTTCCAAATGTTTGGTGGAACAGGTAGGGTTTTTTTTCTTTTTTTCCAAACAGAACATAAGGGTGCCATCTGTTTCGGTTTCCACTTGTTTGGAGGAATAGGTGGCAGCTCCTCAGACATGATTTGATATGTACAATCACAACTGTTTTTTGAGGAAATAAAACCCCCCTTTTTTATTTACAAAAAAAAAACATCCATCGAAAATCTAATGTCTATTTATTTATAAAAACCTGGAATGATAGAAACATTCCGACATTTTTGCTATACTAGCGACGACTTGCGAAGGTTATAGGGACTATTTTTCCTGCAAAAAAATAGAATTAGTTTATTTGTTACTATCATTTCAAATATTTGAAGTGTGGAGCTTGATTTTTTAAGATCAATAATCGTCACTCAAGATTGGTAAAATAAAATGTCACGTAACAATATTCTTGATCCACAAGAAGAATATCGACAATTAATTGCTAGATTGTGGGATGGAGTGAAAAGAAAGGGTGAAGGGAAATGTCATTGTCCTTGTAGTCAATGTAGGGGATTTAATAGGAGAATATTAAATATCTCAACAACTAAAATACATTGTAGGGAACATGGACACGTTGAGGGGGGGAATGAATATCGTCCATTGGTAAGTTGTCCATTATATATGTCTTTATATTGATCGTTTTTGTAAATGTATGTATCATTTTTATATTTGTTATATATACACTAATATCTTTTGATGGTTTGTAATTATAAATGAAATGCCCCCTAGGGAATATCCGCACCTGGAGAATGTGGTTGCAGAACAAGCGTCGGAGGAACATGGAGCTGTGAATACTAAAGATCAAGTTAATGATCATATGGAAGATGATGATCATGTTGATAACGTGTTTGAGGATGATGGTACAAATAAATTTATTCATGATACATTTAATGTTAGAATGGACAATGATGATCATGAAAATGACGACTTTGATTATGTTCATGATTTACCTCTACTTGAGAAGGCATACAAACCCCTTTGTGAAGGCTCCAACATAACTCTTCTCTATGATGTATTATTGATAATGAACTTGAAGGTTATGAATGGTTTTTCAAACACATCGATCACACAGATGTTAAGGTATGTAATATATTTCATCGATCACATATATATGATCATGATAAAGGTTGTCTTTGTTCCTCTAAATTTTTTATTGTTAGTTAATCAGTAAAATTAATATGGATGAAATACTTGTCGTTAATATTCTTGATATTATATTAACCATTTTTTATTTTATTTGTTGTAACGCATTAAAACCACAAAGAATGACACCTCGCCTATGGAAGTTGCAATATAATAGAAATCATCAATGTATGGATCAAATTGTTTATCTATGATCATCATATATGAATTTTTTTTTAATTTATTTATTTTATAATGTGTTTTGATAATTTACTATAATTGACAATGATTTTTGTAATTTCTTTAACATTGATTCATGATGGTCGTGATCATGAAGGTGTTAATGGGCTTCCACGAGGAATGAAAAGTTATTGAAAACAATTTAGTAGGTTTCGCTACTATGAGCACCTACAAATTGTTCATTTTTGTGATACAATGGATATCGGAAAGAATGTAGTTGAAACATTATGGTGAATATTGGATGGAAGGAGTGACAAAGAAAAAATTGTCAAAATTTGCAGTGACATTCAAGAAGCCAATCATGCAATGAAAGATGTCATTGAATTAAATAACAATGGAGACCAAATTAATATAATCTCTCTTCCATGGTTATTGATGGAGAAGTAAAGCAATGTTGTAAAAGAAGTCATACGAAAAATTAAATTTCCCATAGGATTTTGTTCGAACATAAAGAATATCTTAACAAACAAAGGTCATTTTTTGGGGGGGTAAAAATGCATGATTGACATATCTTCATTAAGGTAATTATTCTGGTTTATAGATTGCTATATTTGTATAATGCATGTTGTTGGTGTAATTTTTTGTGTGCTTTTGGAAAAAATAATGAAACAATTTTATTGTTATAGTATTTCTACCTCTATCTCTCCCAGACAACTTCGACAACAATGTCAAACAAGTTATATATGATCTTGGAAAATACATGAGGTAAGTAGCGATATTTTGCATGCATAAAGTGTTTGTTTATTTCGTTGTAGAACTTATATTTGACATTTATTTTAGTAACTGTACTTATGTACTATATTATTTATTTTCATTAAATCTCGTGATTTTCTTGCATCACTTGTAGATGGTTGTCATCTAAAGAAATCCATAAATAAGATACAAAGTATTGGAAAAGAGAAATTCCTCATCTAATGTGTGAAATACAAAAGTTTTTTCCTTCGTCATTTTTCAATGCAAAAGAACACTACCTCATCCACCAAGTTGAGGAGATTGACCTATACACACATAGTCAATGTGGATGGTTGAGAGGCACTTGAAATTTTTGAAGGCTTTGGTTAGACAGAGAGCACATCCTGAAGGTTCTATGGTGGAGGGATATATGGTATACCAGACCATGGTGTATATTACTAAATATATTCCAGGGTTAGCATTTATTAAGATCGATTTAGATCAGCGTATTGGTGATCCAAACTCCATTAACAAATTCGAAGGGGAGTACCTGATGGGGAAAGGTAGATCGAGGAAGGTTAAAGGTAATTATTTTATATGGTGTAGATTAATTATAATACATTTGACTGTTGGTTTTTATGTATATATCGTACATCTTAATTATTTCATTTTTAATCTTCAATATGCATCAATTATAAAGGTATATCGTGTTAAGTAATTATACATTTGTGAAATATTGTAATTTTATTCTCATGCATCTATTCAAGAGTGGGATGCACTACATTTATACATCACAAACAATCTTTGATTGGATTAAGGTATGGATTGAACGATGTAAACAATCTGACCAAGGATTATCATTGGAAGGTGTTGCTTCATTGGTTAAAGAAACACATCGCAATGGAGATACCAATCTTACACAAAGGGAAATTGATTTAGCATATGGTTTAAAAGATAAACATGAAAGCATATTAATAAGCCATACTATTTAATTATTTTCAATTATATTGATGTACAAGTTGGATTTTTTTTCTTTGCATACTTTCCAAACATAAAATATTTACTTAATTATCAATTGATGATGTCGTTTTTACGTGTTTGGAGTATTGTAGCTAAAACACGATAAGGCTATGTGGTGCAACGGTCGTAAATTTAGCATAAAAAGTTGTATGAAATGAAGAAAACATTTGATTCTGGGATAATTGCAGTCTTTGAGGTGATGAATGTTTCCTCTAGAAGTGGCAGACATCCATAATTGTCATAAAATCGATACTATGGGTATTTGGAAGATATTATTGAGTGTGACTTTAAATCCTTAAAATTAGTTCTATTCGTTGTCAAATGGTATAGGCTATGATTGAATCAACATGATCCTGATAGAACTGTTATTGAACATGCTAATGGTTTTACCATGGTCAATACAAGGTCGCTTGAGCCAAGAATAGAGCCCTATGTTCTTCCAATTCAATGTGAATAGGTATTTTACTCAGAGATTCTAGGTAGAGGGGGTTGTTCATTTATTATTAGACATGATCCAAGAGGAAGGTTGATAAAGCATAATGTAGAGGAATATCAAGAGGGTATTGAAGAAGAATATGATGTAGGATACAGTGTTCATGAAGATTATATCGATGATGACTTTATCGAAACTGACATCGACGATGACGATGATGATAT
>JASDQU010506947.1:23033-51071 GCA_032191745.1 Picea mariana
TGACATGGAGATTTCTTCCTTGGCGAAGCCAGCCAATGGTGTAGGGTTGCGGGTGCGGTGTCATGGGAAGGTCCAGCTGCTTGATGAACTCTATTGAAATCAGGTTCTTCTTACTACTGCTATCAACAATGAAATGAAGCAGAGCCCCCTTGACCCACATCTGTGAGTAAAAGAGGCGTTCCCCTTCCTCTAGTTATTCTGGTTCGCTTGGTCAGAATTTGGTGGTAGTGACAGTGGCAATAGGTTTAGCATCGATAATCCGCTTCTGCCCTTAGGATTTGACTCAAAATCAGAATCGGCCTATGAATTGGAAGCCTACATCTCGGCCACAAGGGACTACTTGGAGTGGCATTATTCGGTGTTGTTCCAAGGACTTTTATGGTACTCACACCATTTTCTCGTGTCCTTCTTTGTCTTCTCATTTTCCTTCTTGTGTTGTGGCTTGGACTGGTTGTCCTGAGGTTCGCCATCTCGACTTGGTCCCTTGCTGTGTGGGTTGGGGCTGCCTTTTCCCTACTTTGACTGTGAGGGGTTTGTAGATCCAAACTCTTGCCTTTTCTACTTAAACTTTGTCTCTATCTTGACAACGTATCTATAAGCCGTTCGCAATGAGGTGATGTATAGGAACTCCATTTCTATTTGAATGTATTTATGAAAATAGTCATAGTATTTGAGCACCAGATGATGCTCAGAGTATTTTATACCCAATTTTGTGCATAGAGTATGGAAAATATTGGTGAAATCTGGTACTGTCTGGTCCCTTTCTTGACATAGGGTGGTCCATCTGGTGTACTAGTCCTTGTAGCTTCCAAAAGGGTAGTATTGTTCTTTAATGGAGTCCCGTAAGGAATCCCATGTAGGGGCCACCAAAAACACTATATATTTCTCCACAGCCCTTTTCTCAGACTAAGTATCCCACCAATCTTTAACATGGGGAACGACCTTGAGGAGTGAAAAAGTGATTTTTTCCCTATCGAAAAAATTGTGGACCGAAAAATATCCTTTGAGCAGATTCAACCATTTATCTATAGCATTTGCATCTATCAGTCCTTCAAATAATGGAATATCAAAATTTACCTGTACCTTGAAAGGGGTTGCATGGTTGCTTGATGAAGATGCTTCTCTTGTGGGCAGTCGTCAAAGGATCTGCATGAAGTTGTCCATCATTTCATTCCTTTGTCGCGCGAGGGCTTCCTTGAGAAACATTTTAATAGGATCTCCTGCTCCATCATCTTTATTTTCATCCCCCATGGGTTGTTATTGGGCTTGGCACGACTAATATTGTAATGGCTCGATTGGTTCAAGTCCCAACTTCTTGTAACCAGATCTTGTTGGGGACATGCACAAAGAAAAATAAATGAAGAGGAGACCGCTCTGATACCACTGATCCGGATTTGGGAGTGGAACAAACTCATTAACAGACTGAATACAATAAACACAGAGATATGAAGAATAACACAAATATCCATTGAACAATATCTTCTATTAAATAATGAAATAGGCTAAAACTGTAAAATTGCAGAACTGAAACACTTGCTCGAATGGTGGTAGCTATCTCTGAGAAGAAATGTGGTTGCTACACACATCCGTCTATGCATAATGCATTACAATGAGGTTCCAGAGGCATTTTTTATATCACTCATGAATTCCAAAACCCTAGACATCCAAAAAACTAACCCTAGAAGGTGAAACGACAAAAGTCATGTGGACCCTATGGGTAAGTTGGTGTAATTTGGTACCTCAACTTCCAAGGGTCGTAACTTTTGCATACAAACTCCAATTTAGGTGCGTGATAGCCCATTGGAAAGGTATTTCAGAGAGATACACATTCTACCATCAAACTCTGACTTCGTCTATAGTTTGACTATGGCGAGCCAAAAAAAAAATTTAGGGCCCCAAAACGGCTCTGGAAGTACAACAAGATGTGCTGACATGAAAACATACAAAATAAGCTAGTTGGATTAGGAAAGAGGTGACATGTATCCACCTGGAGGATGTGCGGGGCTTCATACAGCCCCATAAGTGTAGAAATCACAATTATAAAGCAGTACAGAAGAACATGTTGAACAAAAAACGGACACGAAGAGCCAGTTGGAATAGGTGGGTGGCCACCAATATCCACCTGGATCAGGGAAATAGGGTCATTTTTTAACTGTGAAATATCTGGTAAATCTAATGTTGTAAGGAAAGGAAATGGTGCAAATGAATACTAGGAGGGAGGTGAAGTCTGTATTGTCCCAGATGGACCTTTTGGTCCCCCTATATTTGTACTAATGGAAGGCTAAGGATGTGTTAGATATTGAGTGCCCCCAGGGATGGTGGCACTTCCAGGAGCATGACTACTCCCAGTGCCAAAAATTCCCCCTGAGGGGAATGTGGACGCTCCAGTAAAAATATTCCCAAAGTGAGTCTCGAGGAAGAAACCCCTAGGACCGGATGTGTTGACAAATGGAAATACTCCCCATGGTGAAAATTTTCCCCCAAGGGATTTTCCCCCAGAGAATGGTGTGCTAACCCACGGAAAGGGAAAACCTCCAGAAGTACTGTTACCCCCAGGTTGACTAGGGACAACCCAAAAACCACTAGACATACTCCATTCAAAAAGTACACCTACACAAGATGATTTCAGGTCGCTCGTAGGATTGGCGAAGGTGGAAGGAGTTCCACTTCCCATGTTGAAACCAAAGCTTGACCCCCCACTGGAAAAGAATCTGGAAGTGGGCATTGATGTAGAATGAATGGGCATAGGGACGATAGGTATAATAAAATATGGAGATGACGACACAATTGACATCCCCTAGATCGAGGAATTGAAAGAAAATGGTATGGATGGTGTAGGTCCAATGGAGCTAATGGGTGGCAATGTGGGCATTACTAGGATGCCCCCTGTCCCACTTGGGTATGGGATTGTAGGCTCACCTACACTAGAAAAAACACTAGGTATTGACATGGTGGGAGGATGACTAAACAAAGAGAAAGGTTCAATGAAAATTTCCCTTACTTGGATAATTATAGGGGCATCTGGCTCAGTTAAAGATGGATTAAAGTTTGGTGGAGGATGTTCATCTACCACCTCCACTTTGACCAAGTCGGTCTCGTCAAACCAAATTTCAATCCCTTTAAAGTCTTCGTCAACTATCTCATGCTTCTTAATAAGTGTTTGATCCTCCATAATGGGTTCAAGTCCTTGTAATAAATGGGATCAATGCACTAGTTCAACCACAGTGAATATACCATGTTAAAATATGAACACAAGTCAACCTAAGGCCAACCTAGACTTGGACTCAAAGAGCACACCCCTAATCAAATATAGAATAACAACAAGAAAACCAATTGGCCTAGGGGCCTTATGAAAACCAACCCTATGGGGGAGATGAAGTCCCAACAAGATTGGATAGTGAAGGTGCGAGGAGAAATTACTATGATCTATGTGAAACAACCCTAACCGGTGCAAGTACCCTTTATTAAGGCAAACACTCTCTGGGGGAACTGACATTGTGAAATAATTTCTTCTCGAGGTACTATGGGCATGTCCCACATGTAGTCACCTAAGTATCTCCCTAGGAAAGGTCACTAAGGTTACCAGCTAAGAATCAACGGTCGGGTGAAAAGTTGTAAGTATGACAGCACGTAAGGTCAGGGTAACTAAGCTCGAAAGGTGTTAACCAATAGAACCCATGTATACATAATGATCAAAGCAGTATCACAAACACCAAAAAAAGTAGAGAGGGGTAATCTCCCTACTTTCCTCGATGCAACCTCATGCTTAAATACTATGTTAGAGGAGGGTCCCAACACACTAGTTGCAAGAATGGATTTTAACAATATTTAATGACTCCTAAGTTGAGTTTTGTGGCCTTGGGTAATTTACTCTCCAATCCTAATCCAAGGCCTAATCCTATCTAATGTTGGTTCATTATAAAAACAAAAATGTCTAATTAATTTTAGATTATGCACTTTATTTTTAGTGGTTGTTGGTTAGGTCCAAGAGTAGTGGATGAAACTTTAGCGGTGTTTTGACTCTTGACCCAACCAAGCAATGCAAAAAATGAGAATGAAAAATATTTCAATTCGATGAAAGCAAGTTATGGGAGGGAAAGAGACATTTCTTTTAATTTTATAATCTTTTCAAAATGGAACCTCACACACACTAGGCATCCAATCAAGCAAATCAGATTTGAAACCAACCAATGCTTCTAATTCACTTGTCCATTAATGCTTCAAAATAAAACCTAGCATGCAAAAAAATATTTTTCTTTTTGATGTTTTTCCAATTGAAATGTAACAATTCTTGATCTAAACAATAAATACAAATGCAAAAGGAAACTAGACACAAACAACAAGCAAAGGGGTTGTATGATATTGGGAATGAGACTGGATCAACCCACTCCAATGTCACTACAAAAATCACACCCAAAAATCACCTAGGAGGGGTATATCTAGTGATGAGCAATGGTCATACAAGGACAAGTAAAACAACCAATGACAAACACAACTAGATCTATTCAGGTCTATTGGATTCTCATCCCAACTTCATTGGAATTCTTAGATATATAGGGAAACTATCGAAGGAATAAAAATCAGTCCACACAAATGCAGTCAAGAAAAATTTGAAATCACTCTATGTGACAGTAAAATATTCAAATAAATACCAAACCAAGTAATAAAATACCACTGCAAAACACTCTGGAATCAGAGAAAATACCTACAACCAAAGGCTAGGGTTAGGATATGCAATTCTGCAGTTGTCTATAGAGCCTCACGAGACACAGGATTTTCGACCAACAAGAGAGGCTCATAGAACACCTATAGTGCAACCAACAAGAGTGTTGGCCCTTGGTTATGGAAGCAAGCGAAGATCAAGGAAGAAAAGGTAAAATGTGAACTACGCGGAAGACACAGTGACTATTACTGGGTCAAAGTGAGGAAAAGAGAAGAAAAGATGGAGTGAAGTAAGGAAAAGCAATTCGTTGGACGAGGAGATCGAGGATGACAGATCAACAAGTAAGATGGATCATGGAAAACTCAGCAAGTGGAAAAATCCACCGTTGGATACTTTGGAGCATCGAGCGAGAAGGAAGGAAAGACAAGTTGGCGAAGCCCTGAAAACACGGGTCAAGTTGACCTAGGGTTTTGACACCTAGGTTTTGCCCTAAGGCTGTCGGTCAGCTATTGTAATGTATAAATAAAGGTCAAGAGGACCTGGGTTGGGTTGTTGTTAATGTTGTTATTGTTGTTCGTATTATTGTTGGTATGAGTGATTATTGTGTGTGAGAGAGAAGTGCTATGTGTGAGATCCTTCTGGTATTGTAAGATCTCTAGCTGGGTGCGTAGATCAAGTCCTATAGCTGGGTGTGTAGGAAGGGGAGAGGAAGAGAGAAGAAGAAAGAAGATCTGCTAGCTGAGAGCGCAGACAAGAACTATAGGATTTATCATTAATATACTATAAGCACAGTTCTGTGGATGTAGCCCTAGCGAGAGGGTGAACCACGTATATCTTGTGTCGTATGTGTGATTTATGCTTTGATCTTTGTCATTGATATACTGTTATTGCATTGTTGCATTAGATCAGATCTATAGTTTTGCAGAGTATATCTAAGAAGATACTGGATATATGATTGTTTGTGTTGCTGTTATATTAGATCCACTCAATATTCCCTTTGGTTGTAGACATCTATGTCTTGTAACCCCCTCATAGTTGCTTCGGGTGAGACTGCATCTACCTCATAGGTGTTGCTGAAAGGGCTAGTAGCTAGCGCTTGTTGGTGTGCTCTTAGAGCCGAACCCTGGGTCTTCCCATGTGCCAACAAATGGTTCCGTTGTCAGGATATGAATCTTCTTAAGGGAATGTCAAGGTGGTTCCCATCAAAGACAAAGATTCAGAAGTAGATAGAGGATCAAGAAAAGGACTTCGCTGAAGCCTAGAACAAAATCCCTAAGCTTAGTATAGAGGATTGGTTAGGAAGATATATCTTTACTAATATACACGAGATTTTCTTTGGAGGAATCCATCGGGAGCTATATGAGTGGTTAGCTAGGTTAACAGATACCCATTTTGAGATCAGATCTAGACCTCCTATGGTCTGGACGTCGACACTGATCAATAAGGTCAAGAGAGTCGATAACGTCGTGTCATGAGCAGTAGATCAGTGGTTTGATAGACCCATTGGAGGGTACATCACCGAGTTTGTTGTTGACAAAGTAGAGTCATATAGCCAAGCCGAGAGATATTTATTTAAGGGACCCAGAGGGAAATTTTTTCACTTTCTGAAGTTAAGAATCAAGATGTTATTGCATGAGAAGAACATCTTGAAGATACAGTAGATTGGTCGAACTTGAAAAAGATAATGTTTAAGAATTCGGACAGCGACAGTGACACAAAGGCTGGACATACGCGCGGTGGGATAGTATTCAGAGGAGTTCATCTTACAAACCTGTTCAAGAAAAACTACGAGGACAAGGGTTTCTACAATGGAGAAGAGGTAGATCTAACGGATGAAGAACATTCAGAACCCACTAGGGCAGAGAAAGGGAAAGTTGAAGAACCTCATCGGGACGAGCCAAAAACTTCAGGAACTACGCAAACTATTGAAGTAAGTACTATTATTCCTCCTATTGATTTAGCAGCAGTAAGAAATCAAAGTAATCAGAGTCACCAGAGCATTCAGAACACTGTCACTAGTAGTCCACCACATACTCAGTCAGGAAACCTAGGAAGATCTATGGCAGATGAGACGAGGATCCCTATCTTTAGGGGAGATGGATCTTAAGATCCTGATCAACATTGGTTCCTATGTGAAGCTGTGTGGAATATTAATAATGTCACCAATGAAGCTATTAAAAGAACTCAGTTTAGTACCACTCTGAGGGATCGCGCACTGATCTGGTACATGAATCTTGTACAAGGAAATGCACAGCCTAAGACACTAAATGAGATCAAGAATGCGTTGATTTTAGAGTTCAAGAAACCCAAGTCGGAGTCCCAATGTATTACAGAACTGAAAGAGATCAAGCAGAAGGTAGCCAAACCCATTTGGGAATTCGATCAGAGATTCAAGACCTTGACATGTTGATTGAATTTTCATATCCCAGATGAATAGAACAAGGAATGATTCATCGCTGCCCTTTTACCACACATAAGAGTTCCTGTGATGCATCAAAAGATTTCTTCATAGGCTGAGGCATTGGAGATCGCCATGAAGTTAGAATCAGCCCCTATGGGAGAATCTAGCTCAGGTATGAGTCAAATCTTGAGTCAGTTAACTAGTTTGTCTCTACAGGTCGAAGATATGAAGAAAGACAAGGGAAAAGACAAAAGAGAAGACATCTGGTGTGTCAGATGAAAATCATAAGGCCGTGACAAGGAGCATTGTCCCCTATTCCATGAATACTTGGCCTCTGGAGCTCCGAGCCCTTTGAATCAAGTCACACTACCCTGGTGTGAAGTATGCAGAAATAGACATTGCCCTGGTGAGTGCTATTACATGCAAAAATACGTTCAGACACCCACAAATTTGTATTGCAAGTTCTATAAGTTAGTAGGGCATGATGATAAGGATTGTAGGGCTTATTACCTCATGCATGAAAGGTCAAGAGACATATACAAAATTCAAGGTGAAGTACAACAAGAAGGAAACACTACGCAATATAACTCTCCAGGAAGAGAAAAATTCAATCCTTGCGATGGATTCAGAGGACGAGGACGAGGACGAGGAGGAGGAATGGGCCGAGGTCGAGGACATATAATCTGTTATAACTGTGCACAACCAAGACACTTGGAAAGGGACTGTCAGAACCCTTGTACCACTTGCAGCTATTGAAACTCCTTCGAGCATTTTATTGAGGAATGTCTTGTGCTGCTAGCTAAGCTTTAGGAAAGACGAGGACCTCAGTAGAATCCGCAAGTGCAACTAATATATGTTGAACCTCGTGGAGGAGACCCTAGAGTTGTTGTTATCACTAGAGGAGGTGTTGTTACAGGAGAAGACAGACTAACGCAAGGAAAGATTACAGAAGACTCGGGAATTAGGAAAGATATAGAGAAGACCCAAACTTTTGATGCAAAGAAAGAAAGACAAATATTTGAGGAGGCAAGAAAATATTTCAAATAAGATCAAGGCTCTTCATCAAAAACATGACCAGAAGTAAGAGAATATGGAATGCCTCTGGCATCTGATCAGTCTGCTTCGCAAAAAGAAGGAAAAGAGGTAAGCAAGCTCATGGAATTTAAAGATAGACCCCTTACTGAATAGGGTAGTACATCAAGTCTCTAAAAGGATAAGGACAAATAAGGAATTACACTTGAATGCTCGAATAGGAGAGTATGAAATAGACTATGTGGTCCTCGAATTAGGGTCGGAGGTCAATGTCATGACGAAGCAAACCTGGGCACTGATGGGAAAACCAAATTTGATATATTCCCCATTAGGATGGCTAATCAGAAAGCTGTAAGCCCCTTTGGATGATTGGAGCATGTCCCTGTGGAAATTGACAGAGTAAGAACATTTGCAGATTTTGAGGTAGTTGAGATAGTTGATGACAATTTTCCTTACCCCACGCTATTAGGAATTGATTGGGCTTTCAATAATTCCACTATGGTTGACTTAAATAAAATATGTATGACATTTGAAAGAGATGGCCTTAGGGTCATTTCACTGTTATATCCAGACGAAGGTCAGTGATACACAGAGCCCATCAGAGAAGAAGACCGCGCATATGAAATGGAAAACATATACAAACTAACAGCTAGACAACAAGATTACATTAATCCTACGACCGATGGGAACCTAATATGGCGAAGTGAAAACCCATGTTCATCAGATTCAGAAGACTCACTAGAGAACTGGTAGAACCAGATGTATGAAGTATATACAAGGATATGTGCTAGATTAACCAGAGAAGTTCACTGGATCGACACAACAATAAGTAAATTACCCACATTTGATGGTCTGAACCCTTTAGAATCCTTCCTATCATACTTTGAAGCAAGTGTACCAACACAATAGATATTGTTGGCAATGGATGAGGCCTTGAAAGCCACACCAGCAAGATGGTGGGGGACACACAAAACCAACATTACAGACTGGGTACAATGTCGTACTTTAATGACAGCATGGTTCTCAACACAAGTAGAGGGTTGTGAAGTTCGGTACACAAGTCGAACCTACCTGAAGGACCATGTACGAAGTTGTGAAGAGGCCTGGAGAAACATTCCTCAAGAGCATTGGGTGCACAAATTCATCAACACGTTGGAAATGACCCCTATCAACTGGTATCTTCAAGCAGAGTTGTGCCTCATTACTGCAGATTGGGAAGGTGTGACTTAGAATTTTGTAACCACCTTCTTATTTGAAATTCAATATCCTCCAGTAGATCAAGCATTACAGATTGTGAGACAGAAAGTATTTGAGCAGGCATCTAGCCTCCCTTTGGAACAAGAAGAGGATGAATGGAGTGCACCTCTCCAGAAACTGCAAAGTTGTTACAACATCAATGTTGACGAAGACGATGACCCTAGGAAGGTGAACATCGCTGAAACAGAAGCCCAAAGAGATGTGAAAGGACTAGGAGTTGAGCTACCATTCATTGGACAACCAATCGATATTGAGAAGGTCAATATTGGAACATAGGAGACACCAAAACTTGCCAATGTGGGAGATTATTGGGATGTTACTACCATTGACAAGATCACATAATTATTGCACGAATATTAGGACTTCTTTCCAACCAAGTTCACTGATATGAAAGGAATAAAAGGACCTATGGGAGAGATGAGGATCCCTCTGAAACCAGATGTAAGACCATTCAAACAAAGACCATACATATTGAACCCTAAATATAAGAAGAAAGTGAAGATTGAGCTCAACAGAATGCTAGAAGCAGAGATTATAGAACTTGTTGAAGAGTCAGAGTGGATTATCCCTATGGTGGTGCAAGACAAGAAGATAGGAGAGATTAGGATTTGCATAGATATCAGGAAGTTGAACGGTGCCTTTTTGCATGACCCTTTCCCTACACCATTCACTGACGAAGTGTTAGATAACGTGGGAGGCCAGGAGGTATATTCTTTTACAGATGGCTTTTCAGGATATCATCAGACCCAGATTGCCAGGGAGGATCGCCATAAGACCAAGTTTGCAATGGAATGGGGATCCTATCAGTATACAGTAATGCCATTTGGATTGAAGAATTCCCCAACCATATTTTCCAGGGTGGTGGTCGAAGCATTCAAGGAGTTCCTGCATAAATTTCTAGAAGCATATTTTGATGATTGGATTGTTTTTAGTTTGTTGTAAAATCATATTGAATGTCTAAGGCTAATGTTGGAAAAATGTAGGCAGTGTCAAATTGCTTTGAATCTGAAGAAGTGCATCTTCTTCTCACCATTTGGAGTGTTATTAGGTCATATTGTATGCAAGCAGGGATTGCTGGTAGATCCATCTAAAATTTCCATTATCATTGATCTGCCACCTCCTACTTCGGTCAAACAACTACGCACTGCACTGGGACATACTGGATATTACAGGAAATTCATCAAAGGATATGCCCAGATTACAACACCCATGGAGAGGCTTTTAAAGAAATATTGTCAGTTTAGTTGGATAGAAGAATGCCAGCAGAGCTTCGAGACACACTGAAACAAAAGATGGTTATTGTGCCTGTTTTGGTCTTCCCATATTGGAGAAAGGAGTTTCATGTGCATGTCGATGCATCGTCCATTGCATTGGGATTTTTGTTAGGACAACCGGGAACATGATACATCGACCATCCATTAGATTTTGCTAGTAGGAAAATATCCATAGCTGAGATTAATTCCACTACCACTGAGAGAGAAGGATTAGCCATGGCATATGCACTGCAAAAATTTTGCCACTACTTGTTGGGAGGACACTTTAAAATGTTTATTGATCACTCTGCATTGAAATACCTAGTCAACAAGCTAGTGTTGGGGGGGGTAATAAGCAGATGGCTTCTGCTATTTCAAGAATATGATTTTGAAATTGTGGTTAAGCCAGGAAGACTGAACAAAGGTCCTGACCACTTGTCAAGGTTGGAACATGGCAAAGAGCCCACTAGTTTGGAGGATGCACTGCCAGATGCACAGTTACTGGCCATTCGAAATATTGTTGACCACTTCACAGAGATAGTCCAGTTCCTATCCACAGGAATGACACCTAGTGAGTATACAATACCACAAAAGAAACAGTTAGTAGTGTGTGTTGCAGAATTTTCACTTATAACTGGAAAACTATACAAGATGGGACTCGATGAGATACCGAGGAGATGTGTTATGGAGGTAGAGCGACCATTGATCCTCGTAGAAGCTCATGAAGGCATCACAGGAGGACATTACACAGGGAAAGAAACTACACAAAAGGTTCTTAGAGATGGCCTATGGTGGCCTACCTTACACAGAGATGCTAAAGACTATTACAGAGCCTGCGATGTATGCCAAAGAGTTGGGAAACCATCTAGAAGAGATGGAATTCCATTAGCACTGTAGATGACCCTACAAGCATTTGAGAAATGGGCCATTAACTTCGTGGGACCTATAAACCCACCAGGAAAGCGCACAGGAGCAAGGCACATCATTATTGCGACATAATACTTGACTAGATGGGTTGAAGCAAGAGCAGTTAAGGACTGTAGTGCAACTACAATTGCGTGCTTCATATTTGATGACATCATAACCAAGTTTGGATGCCCAAGGATCCTTATGAGTGATCAAGGCACACATTTCATAAATAAAACAGTTGAAGCCCTGACTGAGGAATTTGCAGTCCACCATAAGAAGAGAACACCTTACCATCCACAAGAAAATGGGACAGTGGAAGCATTCAAAAATATCTTGGAGACAACGCTGATGAAGATTTGCAGTGTGAATAGGGATGACTAGGATTTAAGAGTAACAGTAGTACTAAGGGCCTACAGAACCACTTGTAAGAAGCTAACAATGCAAACCCATTTTAAGTTGGTGTATGGTCTTGAAGTTGTTGTCCCAATGGAATACTTGGTGCCAAGCTTAAGAATTGTTTCCTTTATAGACATGGATGACACTAGCGTTGTTCGAGCGAGGCTTGCACAGTTGGTTGAACTTGAAGAAGACATATTTATTGCAGGATTCCATTAGCAAGTTCAGAAGGAAAGAGAGAAGGCCTATCATGATAGGCACATCAAGAAGAAGTCATTTAAGCAAGGTGATTTGGTATTGGTGTATGACAGTAAATTCCTGAAACATCCTAGGAAGTTCATAACACATTGGCTCGGGCCATATGAGATCACCTATGTTACAGAAGGAGGAGTTGCACAGCTAAAGACTTTGAATGGAGAATGGAAGGAAGGTTTGGTAAATGGGAGCCGACTAAAGTTGTACTATGACAACCAACTACCTCACAACTCTCAGTAAAGCATGAAGAAAAGGGTCTAGGTACCAGGTGCAATTGAAACTAGGTACCAAACACAGAAAAGATAGTTTGCACAAGGAAGGAGAGGAGGCATAGACCTAAAAGCAAAGGATGCACTACGCAGTCTAAAGTCAAAATAAAATAGAAGGATCAGATCATAAGTGCCTCGGGACAAGTCATAGGTGAGTGTTGGGGGCCTATTGGCCCTTGGTTATGGAAGCAAGCGAAGATCAAGGAAGAAATGGTAAAATGTGAACTGTGTAGAAGACACAGTGACTGTTACTGGGTCGAAGTGAGAAAAAGAGAAGAAAAGACGGAGCGAAGTAAGGAAAATCAAGTCATTGGATGAGGAGAATGAGGATGACAGATCAGCAAGGAAGACAGATCATGGACAACTTAGCAAGCAAAAAAATCCACCATTGGATACTTTCTAGCACCGCACGAGAAGGAAGGAAAAATAGATTGGCGAAGCCTTGAAAACGCGGGTCAAGTTGACCTAGGGTTTTAGAAACCTAGGGTTTTGGTATCTAGGGTTTTGAAACCTAGGTTTCAACCTAAGGCTATCGGTGAGCTATTGTAATGTATAAATAAAGGTCAAGAGGACCTGGGTTGGGTTGTTGTTAATGTTGCTATTGTTGTTAGTATTATTGCTGGTACGAGCGATTATTGTGTGAGAGAAAGAAGTGTTGAGTGTGAGAGCCTTCTGGTATTGTAAGATCTCTAGCTGGGTGCGGAGATCAAGTCCTGTAGCTAGGTGCACAGGAAGGGGAGAGGAAGAGAGAAGAAGAAAGAAGATCTGCTAGATGAGAGCGCAGACAAGAATTGTATGTTTTATCATTAATATACTATAAGCACAGTTCTGTGGATGTAGCCCTAGAGAGAGGGTGAACCACGTATATCTTGTGTCATATGTGTGATTGATGCTATGATCTTTGTCATTGATATATTATTATTGCATTGTTGTGTTAGATCAGATCTATAGTTGTGAGGAGTATATCTAAGAAGATATTGGATATATGATTGTTTGTGTTGCTATTATATTAGATCCACTTGATATTCCCTTTCGTTGTAGACATCTCTGTCCTGCAACCCCCTCATAGCTTCTTCGGGTGAGACCACATTTTCCTCACAGGTGTTGCCGAAAGGGCTAGTAGCTAGGGCTTGTTGGTGTGCTCTTGGAGCCGAACCCTGGGTATGCCCCTGTGCCAACAAAGAGTCTGCACAATTTTTATTTTTTGAAAAATATGGATCTGTTACATATCTTCCAGATCTGGATTAGACCTGTCATGTCTACTAGATCTACGCCTTGGGATGAATGAATGTGTTGTTCCAGAGTTTATACTTAAGGATTTGAAGTATAAAGTCTAGGCATCCGAAAAAGTAAAGAAGGTTTTTGATAAATGAAAAGGAAATCAGTTCTTTAGGTAAAGAAGCTATGGCTGATTTCTAAGTTGTCTTTGTCTATCTTCTAATTGTTCCTGGATGATTATGTCTTATTCAATGTTTGTTGATGAACATTTGAGTTCGACCCGGGTGGTGGTAGTTTCTAAGATAGTATTAAACAAATTTAGAGCAATGTTAGTCTGATAGTTTAAACCGGGTTCAATATTAAGCTGTCTCGCAACAGGTACAGTCATGGAGGAAAAAAAAGGTTAGAAGATTTGTTGTTTTTGGGCTTGTTGTTTTCTATTTTATATTATGTGAGAAAAATTCCCAAATTTGAATTAATAATATAACAATTTTAGAGGTCGTTTCCTGTATTCGAGTTAAATTGAAAAATAGCATATGTGATGAAAGAAAACATAAAGTTGTTTAAACAAAGTGAGGCATCAACATGTAAGAATCCCACTCTAAACCATAAGAAGAAGTATGAATGTGAAACCTTTAATGAAGCATATAATATGGTGATCTAACTAACTCACAGGTCTTGAATCTACTGATAGCAAACACAGAGGAAAATCTGTAAACAGTCAGACAACTAAATAAACATTATAACCATAGTAGATGTTGTACTAATTTGTAGTTAAACATTCATCAAAGATATATAATAAATGATGTTGAATATGGAAGGACAAAAGAACACATAACTCAGGATTTATGAAAATTGGAATCTCCAGTTTGCATTTGTAGTAATTATGGTAAAGGAGAAATTTCTCTACTATAATCGGCCAAGAAAAAATCCTTTTCTAACTCTTTTGAAACTATATTTATACAAAAGTTGCCAACCCTAGATGGTTGGAACTTTCCTTATTCCTAGCTATAAACGGTTACATGATAATACAAACATCGCACCATTTCTTTTGGTTACTTTCTATCTCCCTGTCATTTCAACGAAATGAGCATGCATATGTTATTTCATCTATTTATTTGAATTATTTGCTTCATTTGGATCGAGATACTCGACACACCTGCTCATAAACTGCCCTAATCTTCTGGAAGGTTCTGACACATCCTTTGCCTCAAAAAGATACAACTTCCTCTTAATTTTTGACAACCTGTCTTCAATCCTTTTATCTTCAAACTTTATTGACTGCAATTGTCGATTTGGATTTACCAGCCATTTTCCGTTTGGATGATGTCAAGCTTCTTTAACTTTGAAATTTCATTATGAATTTCATTCAAGCTCTCTTTGATGTGCAGTTGATGTTTTATAAGATTGATTTTTCCTAGTATTCCAGAACAATCGTCTTTTCCAATGCTTAGTAATTTTTTATCTAGCAGATCAAATGCTTCTTCACATTATTCCTTTATTTCCTTGGCCATTTTCCTACTTTCGACTATATTATCCTCCCACTTCTTTAACAGTATATCTCCTTCGATTTTCTCTTCAACAGTCATTCTAAGATTTTTGGAGGTTACAGATATTTCTTCCTTAGAAGATATCATGACAAATTTTTGGAAAGTGATCTGGGTTGCAGTAGCCTCCTTTTCTTTGCGAACAATTTGATCCAATGATTGTCCTATCTCTTGGAAATAATATTGGATGATTACTACTTTAGGAAGAAAACTCTGTAATGTTGTTTCTAGTTTCTGTTGTATTTCTAGTGCCTGAGCTTGAAATATTGTTATACTTACAACTTGGCCTTTAGTGGAACTCAATTTATCTTGCAGCTACCTTAATAATTCTTCTTGTTGGATAACCTGTCCTTGACTCGCTTGCATCTTCTTGTTCATTTCATCTAAACTAGACTTTAGTAATTGGATTTCCTGTTTGTCAACAGCTCTGGCCTTTTCAAGTCCTTTATTTATCTCATCCCTAATATTATTCTCTGTATTTCTTATTTGACTATGCAACTGGGTTGTCATTTGATTCTTCTGCTTCATCCTTGTTTCCAAATTGTCAACTGAGAATAAGTTAGTCATTGCCAAAGCCCCCATAGAACCTGCTACTTCTGTAGCAAAATCCTCTTCTTCTATATTTTCTCCATCCACAAGTACTCTGTTCTTTTTTACCATTGCACCCTCTCTTAGGTGCATCTCTTTCATTACCACAACCCTTATTTTCTTACTAAAAAAGTAATAAGTGAGAGGTATTGATTCAACGGAGATTGGGGTAAGATCACTTACATATATAGCTCCAAGATGGAGAGTCCCAAAACATGACTGTAAAGGGGTCAATGCTGTAATAGGACTGCCTAACTCTGTGGATGGTGCTCCTTCTGCTGTTTTGGGAGTATCAACAGGAGTAGTTGATGAAAAAGGAAAAATCAGTTGATTTGGTTTTAAATGTGTCTTGGATTTAGACTCTGTTTCAGACACGGGATGTTCTTTCTGTGAATTTTTTGTTCTCTGTGAAGATACCTCGGGATTCTTTGGGTTTTCCTTTGTAGTTCTTTTATCCAAAGACTCTGCTTTGAAACCTGGAGGTATAATTTATTGTTTTGAAGTAGGGGTTATTGATTCTCCCTATAGTACCTTGGGTGACCCAGCTCATCTATGCCTTTGGAAAGAAAGAAAGATGGACTATAGATCAGGGGGTAATGCTTGGACTCTATCTTGTATCTCCTCGTAAGCCCTGATTCATTTAAATATGTCATCACAGGGGGAATCTTCATGCTCATATGTATTCATATTGCAATGTGATAAATGATTTCCCACAAATTTATATGGGTCATGCCTTTTGAGTTCAACATCCACCAGTTTAATGTCTTCTAATGCTGCAGCTTCTACCTTGGAATGGCCAAAATTTAGTAGTGAAAAACTACCAATCTGTATAGGAAAAATTGGCCAGAATTTCTTCTGAACTACCTTCAAATCTTTACCGATGCCCCTGGTTATTATTTGGTGAGCGACTTCTCTACACACCAGTATGTCAGGAAGAAATTTTGGGAGAGCATGAGAGGGGGTCGAACATCCGAAGACTCTGATATAAGAGAAATTCTCTTCAATAAACCAATATGCGACTATTTTGAGGTTTTCCATGATTTGCTCTTAAATCTGTGGGGGTGGATAAGCATACAATATTTGGTGCACAAGAATCACTACATAGTGACAGACTTCATAAAATAAATCTTTTACTTCTTCTTCCCATAGTTTAGAGTGATATACATGGATGGGTTCTGCACAGGTCGAGTTCCAGCTCCAATTCATCAATGGGAAAGGATTCATGTAATAGATAGCATCCATAACTTATGCAGACATATGAAAAGATGCAGGTTGTCCCTTTGACTTTTCCACTTGGTACTCAGAAATCTCCTTAGTTAGGTTATTTGATAAAATCTTATCCCAATTGAAAGTGAAACCCTCATCTACTTCGTGTATAATAGGCACCCATTCCACCAGGAAATGAGTAGGGATTTTCTTCCCAAATAGTCTACACAACATCATAGCTATATAGAATATATATTCATTTAACGATGTGGTGGCATAAATGCCATGGGTATTTTCTCTAAACTTCGTTGGAACTCCCCACCATGTTTTAATTATATCTGGATAGGTTTGATCAGACTTTGTGCATTCCTTCTGTTAAAACTCTTCTACAAATTCGACATTATAAATATATTTAGAAATAGGAGATAACTTGTACATTACTTGAATGTGTTCTGGCTTGAAAGATTCAACAAAGGATTTTTGATGGTTTATGATACTCCTGGTTTGCACATCGGTGTTCATCAGAGCCTAGTGTATCATGTCATTGTATGGCATGAGCTTTGGTCATGTAGCTATTTTGTGAAGTTTGGCCTCTGTGATGGCTCTGAGTTTAGTGTTGGTATCATCAGTCTCTTCATCCCCAGAATCATCTAGGCAATCCCTAACCTCGCGCTCCAAGTTCTCAAAAATATGCATCCAAGACCTGATGGAGTCTATAGTGTGTGGTGTGGTATCAGATAGAACGTCTGAGTTCAGATTTGAGCCTTCACTAGCCTATTCAATCTTTTTCAAATTTTTCTTGGGTGCCATGATACCTATGATAAAATGAGTACCTGTTACAGAGGAAAAGGTGTAAGTTTTCTTCAAATACTCCTTGTTAATTTGCTGGAAATGAGAATAAAATTTGAAATAGAAACCTTTATTCGCCTTAATTTTAGTGTGCTTCTATGGGCAGAGAATTGATTTGTTTTAATGAGGAGAGTATGATTGGAGATATGCGTATTACACTATAATATATTCCCATTAATCCGTCATAAAAGCTACCAAATATCGGTGTTTCGAGACCGAGAACTTTAGATGTAATATCATTGAGGAATCCCGAAAAACGAAAGTGTGAAAGATCAATTTATACCGTTAATTTTTGTTTAGATGTTAAGTTAATCACACTTAAGCGCTTAATACTTTCGGGACTTCATGCTTCGGGGTTTTTCGGACGTGATGAATGATAATTCTCTGATTTCCTGAAATGTGACTGATTAAGAATATAATGTTAAACTTTATTAATTTTTTGATAAACGCGGCTTAGCTTTTAAAAATTTCATGAATTCGGGGATTGGGCTTTGGGGAGACTCAACGTCAACCCTTTGTATTTCACAAAATTCTGACTCTTGAAATTTCGAAAGCGAGTCTTCATATAAGTTGATTTGTTGATAAAAAGGCAGCTCCATACTAGATTTTTTAGATAAAAAGGAACTTCTTTTAGTCTCAAGTTTGGAAAAATATGTATGTTTCAACATAGGCTCCATATAGGGATCTCGTCTCCCTGCGGGAGGAGAAGAACATGTAGATCGGGTGTCTTTATTGGGTAAATGGAGTCATTATTGTAGCTCTGTGAAACACATCTTGGAGAAAGCACAAAACAAGACTTTAAGATTTCATCCTCAAATTTGAAAACTCTCTGCACTAAAACATCCAGTAATTTCGAGTTAGGCTTATAATAGTTATCCTTTCCTAAAACTGATCTCAGATTTGTATAAGATAATCAAAACAACCTCAATCATTCTACCAGGTTTTATTTGATTTTGTTCGCATCAAGGTGAAGTACTTCCAATTTTTTAAGTTAGGGAATCCCATTAGCTTAGAATGTATATCTAGCCGAAAAGAGAAATGGTTTCCAGAGCATATTGTAATTCATGTATAACAGCCTATCAGATATGTAGACATTGCTTCATTGCCAGCAAGCCTATTCAGTACCCTGGTGAAGTTATCAGATTTCCCACATTGAATTTCCTTTCACCACTTCAATTAGTTATTTTATCATTTAAATGTTGAGATGAGGGAAATCATATATTGAATTTCCTTTCATCATCTCTCTTGGACTAGATGGGGGAAAACATTTAATGAATTTCCTTTCACCATCTGTCTTATTTCAAAATATGAAGTGGGGGCAATCAATCAGTATGTAATATACCTGAGAAAATATCTATTTATAATTTAACAACAAAGCTCTGTCAACTCACTTTAATTGCTCTGGACTAATCCTCTCTTGACCTTCAAACATCTTTGCCTTTTGGGAAAATCTCAAGGGGTTTCTTATTATATTTTTAGGGACCTTCCTTGAGTGAAACCAATCATTTTAATCCTATTAGAATGACTAATGGAATTAGGATTATCCTAAACATACTTCTGGTTTAGCTAAAGTCAGAGAAACTATAAAATTTCTACCTATTCTCGTTTTGAAGGTTATTTTATGAGTTTCCAAAGTTAAGGTACCTTTCTCCTCTATGAAGCTTTATGTGAAGACATCAAGGCTCAGTGAAGAAAAAGTTTGACAATAAACAGGGGAAAAGAAAGAGGGTTCAAATACTCCGTTGTAGGTACAGTCACTCTTTACTAAACTTATTACCCAACTCTTGGAACTTTTCAATTAATTCCTTTTTATTGCTTATTTTTCTTATATATATATATTTTTTATATTTACGAAAGAGGATTTTTTAAACTTAAAAGTTGCTTTTCATTTTTCTGATTAAAATTTCAATGATGATATTAGTGACCATGAGATTACTATCTTATTGATTTACTTCTACTAGGACATTTTAACCTGTGTTTTTTAAGACAGAAATTCATACCTTAGTAGTTTCTTATACTTTTAGCCAAATAGGTTGTTAGTTTATTACCTTTTTCAGAAGACATTTAACATGAGTATCCATGCATGTCACCTTTATGATGTTTCTAGTCTTCTGGCTTGTCAGCAAGTCTCCTGTAATAAGATAATCATGATAGCTGTCAAGAACTCTAGTAGATTAGAAACCTTCTTATTTCAGTTTTTTACCTATTGTGGATATATATTTTTTATTTTCTTTTGTTCTCAAACGACCTTTTATATTTACAGTAAAAATAAAGACTTACCGAAAGAAGGGTAACTATAAAAAAACATGAAAACAAACCGGTATGTACAATGGGAGTTCGGAAACATATTACTGCATGAAATGCTTAAGGTATCGCTCGTTGATGGGGGGCAGTAAGAATCTTCCCGTCGAGGTTTTCTAATAAAAATGCATTATTTCCCTTAGAGGCTGTAATTTTGTATGGTCTTCACCAGATCTGATCGAATCTACCATGTTTCCTAGCATCCTCTTTTCTGGCTTCCCATTTTAAAACCAAATCACTAGGGAGAAATTCTCTATCTTTATATTTTCGGTCAAATAAGGCTTTCATATTATCTTGATACTTCTGTAACTTTTCATCTACTTCTGACCTATTTTGCTGAACTTCAATCAACTGATTTATCCTCCTGGTAATGTCATTTGGTTCTTCTAATGAGTCTTGCCAGAGTTTCATTACTGGTAGTGCTAGATTTATTGGTAAAATGACATCGGTGCCATACACCATCTGAAATGGAGACATTCTGATTGATCGTTTTGTGCCTATCCTGTTAGCCCATAAAGCATACTTTAAATGCACATGCCATGCTTTCTTATTTTCGGTCAGTACTTTCTTAATTATAGTGATCATGATTTTGTTGGATGACTCAGCTAATCCATTTCCCTGTGGATAATAGGTCATGGAATGTCCTAGCACAATATTATATTTTTGGCAAAAACTTACCATGGCCATGGACTTGAAGGCCTGAGCATTATCAGTCACTATTTTTCAAGGACAACCAAATCTTGATAAGATATTCTCCTCCAGAAAGCTGATCACCACTGCGTCAGTTGTGTTCCTCGTAGGGATAGCTTCCACCCATTTAGTGAAATAGTATGTTGTGGTTAGAATCCATTTGTGTTGAGCACTCGAGTGTGGATGAATTTCTCCAATAAAATCAAGACCCCATTGCTTAAATAGAGATTCAATTTTAACTGGCACTAAAGGTAATGCCGAGACTTTCTGCTTGCCTGTAAACAACTGACAAGGATTACAAGTTCAGACTTTAGTGTTTACGTCAATGAATAATTTAGGCCATTAATACCCGACTCTGAGGATTTTATAAGGTGTTTCTCTCTAAGCATGGTGTCCTCCACACACTCCTTTGTGAAATTCATCTATAACCTTTTCTGTTTCGGATTCTACTAAGCAACTTAGCAAGAAACACAGGGAATCTTTCCAATACAATTGACCATCTATAATACAATATTTTACAGTGTGTAATTTCAACGTCTTAGATTTAGGTGGTGTCATTTCACTAGGGAACTGAAAGGTCAGTAAATAACAAATGATGTCACAGTAACAAACCAAAGAGGAGAATTTTTCTAGAATTTTAGTGGTAGGCGCAGTGACGTCGAGTTCATCTATCTCTAAAAATCCTTCATTCTCTTGCAGGTGATTTATTCTGAGTGGTTTCAAATTTGATTCGACCAACAATTTATCCAAACCCTGACCTTTAATAAGTTTTGTTGGTTTAGCTTCCAAGTCAAACTCCTGAATTTTGGCTAACCATCTGCCTCTCCTTCCATCACTATCAGGTAGAACCAGTATATCCTTAACATAACTAGTACGCACATAAGCAATGAACTTTGAATGCAATACGTAAGTTCTGAAAGCTTTGAGAGCTTTCACCATTGTATAAGCTTTTTTTTCCAATATGTCGTATTTTAACTCAGCATCTTTGAGGCTTTTACTAAAAAATGAAATGGGTTGTTCAAAACCTTCATCATTTTTCTGTAACAATACGACTGCAATAGTATGCTTAGAAGCAAATGAAAAAATAAAAAATTCTTTCAAATAATCAGGACTCACTAGTACTGGTGTTTCACCTATGACCTTGTTAATGCATTCGAATGATGCCTTAGCTTTGCTTTTCCACTTTATTTCGCTTTCCTTTTTAAGCATATATGTAATCAACTTCACGATTTCAGCAAAATTTGGAATGAATCTTCTCAAAAAAATTATTTTCCCTAAAAATGACTGAATTTCTTTCCTATTCCTAAGAATATTAATAGTATATATTGCTTCAATCCTTTTCGGGTCGATTTTGATTCCATCCCTAGACACTATATGGCCCAAGAGTTTACCTTCTTGCATAGAAAAACGATATTTCTTGGGATTCAGAGACAAACCAAATTTGCGACATTTTTCGAAAGTTTGCTTGAGGTGTACTAGATGTTCTGCATCAGAATTAGAAAAAACAGTTAGATCATCAATATAAATAACAACAAACTTATCGTTTTCGCCGACAAAGGCGATGTCCATAACTCGTTGGAAAGTTGCTCATGCATTCATTAAACCGAAATACATTTTGTCGTACATAAAGGTACCCCAAGGAGTAGTGAATGCAGTTTTCTCTTTATCGTCTTGATGGATTGCAATTTAATTGTAGTTTGAAAAGACGTCAATCATAGACATTCTATTAGCTCCAACTACTTTTTCTAAAACATGATCCATTTTAGGCAACTGGTAATTGTCTTTGAGTGATGATTTGTTTAGGTTCATGAAGTCTACGCACAGCCTAATTTCACCATTTTTCTTTCTTACCGAGACTAAATTGGCTACCCAGTCAGAGTATCTAACTGGGAGAATGATCTTGGCATCTAGAAGCTTCTTTACTTATTTTTCTATCATAGACAACAAACTAGGATTAATCTATTTGAGTTTTTGCCTGAAAGGTTTGACACCTTGTTTCAAAGGAATTTTGTGTTCCATTATAGTAGTGTCATAAGTTCTTAATTGGTCATAAGACCAAGAAAAAACATATTCATACTGTCTAAGCAACTCATCATATTTACTTTTTTTTTCCAGGGGGAATATACTTAGATAATTTTACCAACCTAGGATCTTCTTTAGTGCCTATGTCACAATATTCAACTTCTTCTGGTTGAGGCTGTAAGGTGGACTTCAAAGGAATATCATCATGGTTAAATAACCTCTCTAAGGGAATCGGACCTTTGGGGATCTGATTATTTTTCAGAACAAGCATTCGATGATTACCAATTTTATTTTGAAATTCTTGAGGGTCTTCCCCTTCCTGCATAATCCAAGCGAGATCATTTTGGTTTTCTTGGTCGGTATGTGTTTTGGCGAAGTCATCTACCATTTCTAAGAATTTCCTGATTTGTTCATGATCCTTGAAAACTTGCTAATGTTTAATGTTATTTGGTATGGAAGGTATATGCATCATCTCTATATGGTATTTAAGTTTGAAAACAATTGGGGGCACAAATGTTGAGGCCGCTTTGGCCAGTGAATCTGCCTGTTGATTCTCAGTTCTAGGGATGTAATGCACATTAACCGAGGAGAAGAAATTCTTGATTAGATCCCAGGCAAAATTACTATAGGATCTCAACCTTGGGTGTTTAGCCTGGTACTGATGGTTAACTTGTTTTACGATTAGTTATGCATCGCCATAGACTTCTAAATTCTTAATTTTTAATTTCCTGACAGCTTCTAATCCTAAGACCAAAGCTTTGTATTCACATACATTATTAGTGTAGTCTATGTCCCACTTTAACCTGTAAGATAAAGGAATCACGAACTCATCGTCAAGTGCGACAAATAGCACTCTAGATCCTACTCCTTCACAAGACGATGCACCATCAAAATACATTTTCCAAATTCCGGTGTTATATACATCTTTATTTGATTTATCTATTTTTTCTTTTTCTATACAAATTTTTTCTGTACATTCTTCTAAGTCATCATCAATGGATAAAATTCAATTTCCTAGATCCTGATCAGAAATATAAATAGGGTAGTTATTTGGTTTCAGTGGATCACTTACCGTAAATGCCAACCCCGTTTCTCTATACAAGCGTGTGAATTGTCCTCCGAAGACTGGGATTGTGGCATATGTCATATCCAGATGGAGGGATCCTCCAAGGTTAGCACCCCAAGACCTGGATAAAATCATGCCATATTTTGGGGGTATATCTGCAACAACTACATCCATCAGAACGCTTTTCATAGGAACCTGAGCAAGATTAACGACTAGATCTTTTATCATACCCATGCACTTGACTTTCCTCGAATCGAAAGAATACAAGTCTCCATATGGTCAAGTAATTTCGAGACCCAGTCTATCCATAATTATTTTGGGCATCATGTTATGAGAGGCTCATGAATCCAACATGCAATTGTGAAGTGGACTATCGTGTACAGTTAATGTAATATAAAAGGGAGCGACGGTATCTCTGGCACCTTCAAAGCGTGGACCAAAGATTATGTTGGGTTTATCGTCTTCCAAGTTTATCACATTGGCCTGAATTTCAGTATCGGAAAAGTTTATCAATTTAGCAATTTGTTTTCTGTAAGTAGGGTTTTTTGCTAGTTCAACCAAAGGTATAGGGATTTTGATTTTATTAATTTCATTTTCCAAACTAAAATTTCCCACTATTTTATCAGATTCTATGGTTTGAGCTTCCACCCCTTTCTTTTCAGATTTATTTTTTTGTGAGTTTTTCGTTTTAGCCACATGAACCTCTGCTTTCCTTGTGTTGATGACAAGTGTTTATGCTGGTTTCGTCTTGGTAGACTGTGTGTCAACAGTCTTGGTTTTAACAGTCTACTTTTCAGCAGCTTTTGAATCTGCCTCGTTTGTTTCCCCTCTTGGCGGTATTTTCTTCACAGGGGTGGCTGTGATATTCTTGTTTCTAGGTCTTATATTGTACTTTTGGTGAAGTTAAGCCATTATATCGTCAACTATTTCTTGGTAAGCTGAATCCTCTGTAATATTGTTGTTCTTGTTATTTTCAGATTTTTCTTCTGTATTTAAGGATTTCTCATAATCTTGTCTCATCAAATAATGTTGTTGAGAGTCATCGCCAAGATTATTTATGTCTTCATCTAACTCCTCAAAATATTGCATGTCTTCTCCTCCTATAAAATTTTCACTTTTGAAGGGGGTTTGAATATTTTGGTCCTCATTCTTAACTGGTCTCTGTTGTGTTTGAGGGTTAGGATTTCTTCTGAAATCCTTTCTAGGGAAATGATCATTTTTTGGTTGGTCTAATTCCATTCTTACAATCTTGTTCGACAATTCTTTAATTATTCTTTCCATGTCATCTATCTTGTCATCTGAAGACCTCCTAGATCCAGAGGGTCCCGCTTGTTCTCTGTACCGTCTGGTTTCTTTATTTCCTGTTTCAGATTTTGTTTTTAACTTTCCTGATGCCATCATATTGGACTCAATTTCTAAAGCATCATCTTGCATTTTAGTGAGGTCTATGGATCTCCTTTCCCTCAACAACAGAGAGAAATCAGGATCAAAATCCCCAGCAAAAGTTACTTTCTTTGTAGGTTGGGAAGGTTTAAACTCAGCGGAAATTTTATTATACAATTTATTAAAACTTTGGGTAAACTTGAGGACTGATTCTGAATTTTGCTTTCTCAGAGCCGCAAACTTGGTTAGATAGTATAGATGATCTTTCCACTCTCCCCATTGTTTGATAAAAGCATTTTCCAATGCATCGTATGATCCTATCGACCCTAGTTCTAGACTTCGAAACTAGGTTCTCACCTATCCTTCAAAGGTTTAGAATAAGAGTCTCGAATAAACATCCTCATGTTCAAGACCAAGGATGTCAGCGAATTGATCAAAGAAATTGATGTGTTTGACAGCAGTCAAATCTCCCTCCCTAGTGAATTTCGATAGATTTTTCATATAATTTTTGGGTAGGTCATGGAGGGGAACTAGAATAACTAGAGGGGAATATCTAGCGGCTACCTTAGTAAAAATCCCAGGAGGGGGAAGTGGTACATGACCGGATCCTCCTCCTCCTGCACCTTCGACTCCACCTGCTCCAGCTGCAGCCATTAAAAATTGAGGAGATGAAACTTGAAAATTATAAGGGGGATTTTTAAAGGGATGTGGTAACCCTTCGGTTGTACTAGGACAGGGAGAGATGGCTTCGGGAAAATGATCGTCAAGGGACATGAAACTCGAAAAAGAGGGACTGGGAAAACAGGGACTAGTTTATTCGGACTCACAGGGAGTATATACCGGAGAACCAATAGGACTCAAGTCTAGGTAAACAGTATAATCTTCAGAGTTCTAAGATATTTGAAACTGAACTTCGAGAAGTGAAGAAATGTTGATCGAGGAGGGAAGTGAGACATATATTTTACCTTTGTCGGAAAAAGAAACAGTTGAAAAAGTCTCGGTTTAAATTCAGGTAAGACCAACCCAGGCTCTAGGGTTCCGATTCTATCAATAGAAGTTTCCCTGAAAAGGAGTTGGGTATTCGACTTCTTGAATTTGGGTTGATAAGTCTTACTTGTCGATGAAGCAGTATGTTTAAGGTATTTTCTTGATTTCAATACTTTTTATGGGTCGGATACAGGCGAAGTCTACTTGTTATCTGGATTTTTTCTGGTATTCTTTTGGTTAAAAGCCAGTTTATTAATCATGGAGTCGCCAAGTGAAAGATGAAAATAGACTTATATAAAGTATTCATTCTTTGTTCACTATCAAAGAAAGAAATTGTCAATGTCATTCTTCCCAGGGAAAAATAACTTTGTTTCTTCATTCCCTGGCAACGACGCCAAAAACATGTTGTTCCAGAGTTTATACTTAAGGATTTGAAGTATAAAGTCTAGGCATCCGAAAAAGTAAAGAAGGTTTTTGATAAATGAAAAGGAAATCAATTCTTTAGGTAAAGAAGTTATGGTTGATTTCTGAGTTGTCTTTGTCTAGCTTCTAATTGTTCCTCGATGCTTATGTCCTGTTCAATGGCTGCCCATGAACGTTCGAGTTCGACTTGGGTGGTGGTAGTTTCTAAGATAGTATTAAACAAAGTTAAAGCAATGCTAGTATGATCATTTAAATCGAGTTCAATATTAGGCTATCTCGCAACAGGTACAATCATGGAGGATAAAAAAGGTAGAATATTTGTTGTTTTTGGGTTTGTTGTTTTCTATTTTAGATTATGTGAGAAAAATTCCCAAATTTGAATTAATAATATAATAGTTTCAAAGGTCGTTTCCCGTATCCGAGTTAAATTGAAAAATAACTTATGTGATTAAAGAAAACATAAAGTTGTTTAAAAAAATTGAGGCATCAACGTGGCAGAATCCCACTTTGAAACAGAAGAAGAAGTATGAATGTGAAACCTTTAATGAAGCATATAATATGGCGATCTAACTAACTCATAGGTCTTGAATCTGCTGATAGAAAACATAGAGGAAAATATGTAAACAATCAGACAACTAAATAAACATTATAACCACAGTAGATGTTGTACTAAGTTGTAGTTAAACATTCATCAAAGATAAATAAGAAATGATGTTGAATATGGAAGGACAGAAGAACACATAACTCAGGATTTATGAAAATTGGAATCTCCAGTTTGCATTTGTATTAATTCTTGTAAAGGAGAAATTTCTCTGCTACAATCGGCCAAGAAAAAAGCCTTTTATAAGTGTTTTGAAACTATATTTATACAAAAGTTACCAACCCTAGACGGTTGGAACTTTCCTTATTCCTAGCTATAAACGGTTACATAATACAAACATCGCACCGTTTGTTTTGGTTACTTTCTATCTCCCAGTCATTTCAACGAAATGAGCATGCATATGTTATTTCATCTATTTCTTTGAAGTACTTGCTTCATTTGGCTTGAGATACTCGATGCACCTACTCATAAACTGCCCTAATCTTCTTGAAGGTTCTGACACATCCTTTGCCTCAAAAAGATACAGCTTCCTCTGAATTTTCGGCAACTTGACTTCAATCCTTTTATCTTCAAACTTTATTCACTGCAACTGTAGATTTGGATTTACCAGACATTTTTCCATTTGGACGATGTCAAGCTGCTTTAACTTCGAAATGTCATTTTGAATTTCATTCAAGCTGTCTTTGATGTGCAGTTGATGTTTTATAACAATGATTTTTCCT
>JASDQU010506948.1:0-15104 GCA_032191745.1 Picea mariana
CAAGCTGGCATGGTGCTGGTCCAACCAGTCCATCCCAATTAGACAGTCATAAGAGCCTAACGACAGAATGTTCAAATCGACCTTCGTGCTCAGTCCATTCATGTCTACAGGACAGGACTTGACTAACTCCGTGACTTTCCTCTTGGTTCCTGTAGCTAGCTGCACTAACCAAGGCTTTTCATGTTTGCTTCTTATCAAATGCAAACTTTCTACCACTCTAGGGTCTATATAACTATGGCTAGCCCCTGAATCAACTAAAATAATAAATGGTTGGTTTTTTATCATACCTTCTACTTCAATCATGTGCGACTGATACTCATCTTGCTTGTTGTCCAAGGATGCGTAGATCCTTGGAATTCTACTGCCCATGTCCTCCACTATTTCAGCCTGTTGAACATTGTGGAGAACTCTTACTTTATCATTTATGTGGGGGCAATCCCTGTACCTATGGTTTTCTTTACAACCCCAACATTCCATAGGTGGCGGCCTTGACATTTTCCCACCCACTTAAACCTTCCTAGGCTCTCTAAGAGACAAATGTCCTTGAGGACTGTTTCTAAAAAAGGGTGGTTTATTTCCCTTCTGCCTCTGTTCTTTCTTAAACTTTTTCTGGTCATCCCAAGCCTTCTGAAAGGTAGGCTTTTCTCTTTGTTGTTCAAATAAGCACTTCCCTCTTCTTATCGTTTCTTCCATAGTCTTTGGGTCATCATACTGAATCTTATCCCCAATAGGAGGCGGTAATCCACTCAGGTACCTTTGAATCTTGACAGACTCATCTTTGATGAACGGAACATACTTCAGTAATTCGAAAAACTTTCGTTCATACTCATCAATGGTCTGGTTGTTCATCTTGAGTTCAAAGAACTCTTTCATTTTTCTGTCATAATATCTTTTAGTTAAGTATTTCCTCTCGAAATACCTCTTGAATTCTTTCCATGTGATGTCCCTTTCCTTGATGTGCTGCACCTGCACAAGTTGATCCTACCACATGGATGCCTTTCCCTTCAATTGATACATGGCAATCCTGCCCTCTGCATGAGAGGAATAATTCTGCACTTGAAAGTGTTTCCTCATACCAAACAACCAAGTTTCGGTATCTTCCTCCTTCTTGTGTTCTCCATCAAACGTTGGAGGNACATTCCATAGGTGGCGGCCTTGACATTTGCCCACCCACTTCAACCTTCCTGGGCTCTCTAAGAGACGGTTGTCCTTGAGGACTGTTTCTGAAAAAGGGTGGTTTATTTCCCCTCTGCCTCTGTCCTTTCTTGAACTTTTTCTGGTCATCCCAAGCCTTCCAAAAGGTAGGATTTTCTCTTTGTTGTTCAAATAAGCACTTCACTCTTCTTATCGTTTCTTCCATAGTCTTTGGGTCATCATACTGAATCTTATCCCCAATAGGAGGCTGCAATCCAGTCTGGTACCTCTGAATCTTGACAAACTCATCTTTGATGAACGGAACATACTTCAATAATTCCAAAAACTTCCGTTCGTACTCATCAATGGTCGGGTTGTCCAGCTTGAGTTCAAAGAACTCTTTCATCTTTCTGTCATAATATCTTTTAGTTAAGTATTTCCTCTTGAAATACCTCTTGAATTATTTCCATGTGATGTCCCTTTCCCTAATGTGTTGCACCTGCACAAGTTGATCCCACCACATGGATGCCTTTCCCTTCAATTGATACATGGAAATCCTGCCCTCATGCAGAGGGCAGGNTTCAACATCTTCCTCCTTCTTATGTTCTCCATCGAATGTTGGAGGCTTGATCTTGTTCATTTCCCCTTTCAATTTATCCATCCCAGATATCTTGTGCTTTCTCGTAGGAGATGGGCTTGAACTACTGTGGGCTTCCCTACTGGAATGCTTTGGGGAGCGACGACGATGTCTACTGACACTCCTTGATCTTATTTTCCTCTCAGGGGTCCTGCGACTCTCTGTCTTGCTTGAGTCACTCTCCTTTTCCAATTTCTTTTCTATTCCTTCCAGACTCCTCAACATCCTTAAGTTGAATTCACCCTGCTTATCCCTGACTTTCATGAGCATTTGGCTATCAGCTCGGTGAGCCTAGGCATATTTCTGCAATATTTCAATGATTTTCATCATATGTCCTTCCTTGTCCATCTCTTTTCCTTGCCCATTAGAGTTTGATCCTTTGACTCCCAAATTGACATTCCTTCCTTCTCTTTCGTTCTCTGAATTGGAGGCAATCCGCACCTCTTCCATTCTCTGCTCTCAACGACAACCCTATTCAGTTCTGCAACTTGCTAAGCTTCTACAAACACATGTGCAGACAACAGGGATTTGTCAGGTCGTCATTCTTAGCAAATTCCACACATTCAAAACCATTCTAATTTAAGAAAACGCTTCGACTTCACAAATTTTCCAAGTTCTGCTCAGCTCTGTAATTTTCGGGTGATAGCTCCCTCTTTCTTAGCCCCTACCCTCGTAACCAAAGGTTGTGACCAAATGCTAGACTACTAGGTGCTACTCGAGCTTTCAACCTTCTAAGAGTTTAAGGTACACACATATATCTCTCGGAGTTTCGATTTACCGAATTCGCGTAAATCGGGTGGATCGACGGTCCACTTTTACCCAACATCCAACCGTTAAAAATCCATTATGGTTCTTCCGTCTTCGAATATTTCGAGACTTCAGAACTTTGGGTTTCGGGGTTTCGGTAACTGGGAGTTTGAAATGCAGCGACCAAAACCACTGGTCACTCCATTCTTGTACGAGATCCAACGATCCTCGATGATTTGGATCCAACGGTCCAGACCTTTTCGGAGTTTCGTGAACCGGGAGTTCACAATGCAGCGACTCCAAATCTCTTTTCACTTCAATCCTCGAATTTCGATATGGGAATTCATGTATGAGATCAACAGTTGTGAGCCTCCCCTGATTCGACGGTCCAGATCTCTCCTAAGATTACACCTGTCAAAGCTCTTCAGCCCTAACTTCCTCTCTAGTTGGTTGGATCTGATGGCTCATGGGATTTCGACACTTCTTCCTAGAAGCGCTCCACCATATGATTCTACCCTTGTTAATCTCTTTCGCGATTCGGGACTTGGAGTGACCAAGAATTTGGCCTACACTTCAAGTTCACGATCCCTGAATTCACGAAATGATCCAATGGATCAAACCAACCACTATCAACGACCCACGTTTATTCAGGATCATAGGGTGGCGAGTTTCTCCATCCACTAACCACCTTGCAACTTCTGGCTATCTTACGGTCCTCATGATTTCGTAAGTTCTCCTCAGAGAATTCTGACCGTCCAACTCTACTTCTCAAGGACTTCTGGCCAATGACTTGGTACCCTCCTTCTGAAATTTCATCTACTTGATCCAATGGTCCTAATTCCCCACGATCTGACGACTCAGATCTCATCGGCATTTTGCGTATCAGGATTTCGTGTGTCACGAGGTCGAAATATTTTCCATTTTCATCCTCTCTATTCCCGAAATGTCGATTTCTTCCTGGACAATTAACAGTTCAGATCTCTCTTAGATCGACAGTTGTGATCCAATCGTGAATTCATGTTTTGTGAATTCTCATGAACTCACCCTTAGACCATTTCAAGTCACGAGTCAGCGAAAGGCTGATCTCTCTCCACGCGTCCTTTCCGATGGACGGTCCTAACGAATTCGAGATTTCACATATCACGATTTCCACACTCCAAAGGGTTTTAAACCTTATGTATGTTCTCCAGATTCGACAGTTGTGAGGGTTCTCTTTTCCTCCCGAACAAATTCTATGGCTCCAACACTTCTGGTGTGGAGTTCTCTCTCTCCCTGTGGCCATATACCACATCGGTTGTAGTTTTATAATACCGATACACCTCTTGAGCTTTGTAACACGGTCAAGTAGTCTGTTGACACTCAGAAACATTCTGAGGTCTGAAATTAGTCCTCCAGACACAATTTCTTCTCAAAAACGCGGTCCAAAGACCACTTATCCGGCCCATCCAGACTCAACGTTGAAACTAGGCTCTGATACCACATTGTAACGTTTCTGACCATCAACCCCATGGTCGGGTCAACATTACTACACAAAAAAACACTACTGTAACATATTATGCATTCTTATGAAATACAATTGCTTAATTACAATTAAACACAACGTAAGCACATTAATACCGTTAGCATACATAATCCACAGCATTAACAATCATTCACGAATACAACGGAATACATGTAAACATTGCTAAAATCACAGACATGCATATTTAATTGAAATTATACGCATGTATATACTTATCTTTTAGACTGGATGTAATTCACCAACTGCGTGTAAACCTCCCACAAACCTCCCAGCCTTAGACCACGTTGCTCATCACTCTTAGCAGTAGGTCACCCCTGAACTGGGACTAAGCTCCACCGGGTAGGGATTCTTATGCTAGGCAAGGAATACAGGAAGACACACAGTCACAGCAGAAGGATTCTCTCCCAGGAGCCACTTATGCCCACTGCCCATAGACTCTCATTCCCCACATGTGTGTCCCACCCCAGGAGTATACACCTTCACTATCACCAAGACAGTCCATCGGCTGCTAACCAACCTTCCCTTGGGCTTCAACAACAGACCGGACCGGAAGTCTCCGAGCTCTGTGGCAGCTACAGGACTCCTTCCAGGAGTTCTCACTTCCTCCGTGCACTCTCTCACCTGGAGAGAGTCACTCACAGACTGGGTAACCTGCCTCTTCAACAACAATCACCTCCCTCACACTGGCCAGCAAGCCAGACGCAGTCCAGCACTGCGTGGCCACAACAGTCAATTGGGAAAATGGGTATGGACACCTGAAACGGAAACGATCAGCGCTAAAGCATAGTGTGGCTCTGCGATTACAGGATGCGTTAAGCTTTTGGGCAATAAGGGACAGACTCCAGAACATTCAGTTCTCCCAACCAGCAATAAGGGACAGACTCACCTCTCTGGTTTCATAGATGTGTAAGGTGTACAAGGGTTCAATCACAGAGGCCAAATGCGTACAGATGGAGGATGGAGGAATTGGAAGGTCGAACCCCAGATTCAGGTGATGGTTGGAGGAATGCCCACCCCACTCCTACGAAACAGTTGACAGAATGGAAATAGAACCCCCAACACGACTCATTTCCTGGGTTAAATCGCATGCGCCTGGGTCGACACATGTCGCCCATGAAGCTGCATGCATCCCTCCCTAGGAACTTAGGACAAAACATAGATTTCACATGGCTTTTGGGATAATATTAAAATATTATTCCCAAGGACTTAAACCCCTAGGCTCCACACTTATCCTCTATTTCCAACCTTCCAACCCCCAATCCCTTACCCATGTTTTGTGGAAGCTTAGTCCCCCATCACTCATTCATCGTGGTCGGTCCACACGCAGAGATGTTTTGTATTAATACTGTGCATAATTACATGTACAAAAATCAGGCTCCTGGCTTTCAACACTTAGGCTCCCTGGCCTAATAACACATAAGCCCACTAGCTTATATAACTTGGCTCACCAGCCTTATAAACTTGAATTACAATTCATAAACAAGCTTTATACTTCATAGACATGATTTACAACAGGGCTCGGCCTTGGGGACATTACAACTACCACTACACACCAATGCAAGGATCAAAATAACCACTACAACCATTTTAATATTGATGGACACACCAAAATTAAGTGTTGGAAGTTACATCCAGAGCCAAATCCAAATAATTGTATGAAGGATGCCAATAAGAAGAACCTGCTAGTCATTGGCTTAGGCAACCTTATAGACAATAACTTAGATGTGGATGAAAATATTGTTTGCACTATGATGTAGAAGGTGATGAACCTAAGTAACCATTGTCACGAGAAAGAGGAGGAGTTGACTAAACTCTTCCATATTGAGATCTAGGTCAAGAAGACAATGATGGATGCTCCATTAGATTTCAGTGCATGGGCCAACCTCATAGTAGAAGAACTGGCCAGCAAGATTGGATTTGAAGTTCATGATCATCCTAACCCATGTCAATTAGGATGGGTAAATAAGGATGCAAAGCTCAAGGTCACTAAATGGTGTAAGATCAAATTTGTTATAAGTGCAAACTATATTGATGAAGCAAATGTTGGAGATATTACACACACCTGGGATTTTCTTTTTTATTTTATTTTCCTAAGTTTATTTGGCTATGTTGAGGGTCCCTTAGTCTGAGATATTCTCCTTTCATTGAGAATATTCTATGCCACATACCCTCCAGTCAACTCTCAATTATCGTTTAGTTAGACTAGTTGAGTGAAGTGTTGCATGTCAACATTGGTTTTTTCACTAAGTGTTGCATGGTAACATTGGGATCATCACTAGTAATGTGCACTTGCATTGGGATCATCACTAGTAAGGTGCATTCCACAAGTGTGAGTGATATTCTCCTCATTTCACTCTGGTTTGACTAGTTAACTAATGACTGCATGGGCAGTTAATAAGGACTAGGTGACAGTTGACTCCAGTGACTGCCAATGTGTGTCAAATCTCTCAAGAACACTCCTAATGAACATTATTTGACCAATATCGCGAGTTAGTTGTGTGATAGAGAGTATATCACTTGTATTGTATCATTTCTCTCATTCGGTTAATATAAATTATTTCATTCTTTCCTCCATTTTTGTCTTCTCTTCACACCATTTGCAAGCTATGTACATTTGATTGTTAACTAGATCTTCTATGCAAGTATCTCAGAAAATCTACATTGTATCAGAGCCCACAGGCTGCTAGCAAGGATCATCACCAACAATATTTTGTAAGTACCAAATATGGAACAAAGCAACAGGAAATATGGAATTTCTCGCATCTGCCATTCTAACACCATATAACTATTTTGAATGGAAGACAAGAATTATACTCCATCTCAAGGGTAAAGGATTTTATTGGATAGTTATGGCCATAGAAGCATAACCCACCCCGGTATTGGAAAAATCCAAGTACCTAAATCACATGCATGAGGATCACAGTCTCCTATGCATGACTATTTCTCCCTACCTAAGGTTTCACATCTATGCATGCAAAACACCAAATGAGATATGGACCACCTTGAAGGACTCTTTGGCAAGTAGGATGAAATGAGGGTCCATTTGCTCGAAGTAGAACAAAAATCCTTGGATCTGAAGAAATTTGATAATCTCCAATATTTCTTCACCAAATTTAAATCTCTCCTCTATGAATTGAAAGATTGTGGTACGACAAATCAAAACAGGAAAAACAATTAGTTCTTACTATCATGGAAAAACTTGGACTAGAATTTAGTGTATTTGTCTCCACATTTCATTCTACTAGATTCATCGCAGGAGAAACATGGACCATGCCTTCATTGTCACAGTTTATTGAAGCTTTGACACAGGAGCAGGATAATCTCATTCATATAGGAATAATAAAGGGCCCAAGGGCACATGCACTTGTTGTGCATGATGGCATCAACTCTCAAAATCCTAAATCTATAAGGAAATTCAAAGAAAAGGTGCATACAGATCCAAAGAATGAAGGGTACTCCAAACCCTTCAATGATTCCTCTAGTACCAAAGGTGGAAAAAACAAGCAAGGGAAGAAGTGTGTCTATTTCAATAGCGGGAATAATCCATAATCAACCTGCATGAAGAAGCATATTGATCAGATGGCTCAAATTCTTCAGAAAAACATTCTCGGGGACTTCATTCCTGAGGTTGCCAAGAAGAAGTCAAAATATCAAGCCCCTAAGAAAGGAAATCCTCATGCATTAGTTGTTTTACATTCTTCTATTGAAACTTGTATTGTAGTATCATGTGCTTCACATCATATGAAAAATACAAAGGATATTCTATATTCTATAATTGCATGCATGGGACCTCCTATACTCATGGGGGATGACTCTCCAATCGAGGCCACTGGAAAAGGAAGAGTCGAACTCGATCATGGAATCTTTGAGAACACTCTCCATGTTCCTCAACTTTTCATGAATCTGCTCTTTGTGTACCAGATTACACACACAGGCTCAGAAAAAAAGGTGGAGTTCACACTAGACTCCATGTCCATTTTCGACATGAAAGATAGCTCCAAAATTGTTGTTGGGGAGGTGAATCTTAAATCTCGGTTATATACTTTTACTAAATTTATTGAACTAGATTCCTTTGTACTACTTACGCATGTTGAAGACAATAGTAGATTACGACATGAGAGGTTTGGTCACCTAAACTTCAGGTACATGCAACAACTTAGCAAGAAGGGGATGGTCACCGGGTTACCTCATATCCACTTTTCCAAAGGGGTTTATGAAGGATGTGTCCTTGGAAAGCATCCTCAAGAGAAGTTAGAGAAAGGGAAGGATCACATGGCCTCCTCTACATTGGATCTGATCTATAGTGATCTCATGGGTCCATTCCTGCATCCATCCATTGGTAAGGTAAGGCACGTGCTTAGATTTTTGGATTATTTCTCATGCTATACTTGGGCATTTTTTCTTAGAAAAAAGTCAGAGGTCTTTGAGCACCTAAAAGAGTTAAGGCACTTGTCAAGACTCAATCAGGGAGAAAGATCAAATCCCTCCATACAAATAATTGGGAGGAGTATGTCAACAGAGATGTTCAAAATATTTGTCTTGAGGCAGGGATACAGTTGAAATACATCAAAATGAGGTTGATGAGAGGAAGAGTAGGTCTCTTAAGGAGACAACCTCTTTCATGTTTCATGCAAGGTCACTTCCTCAGAAGCTTTGGGCTTGTTGAGATCAATTCCCGCTTCAGAAATTTCCCTCCCCTTTTCTATTTTCCCAATTTCTTTTGTCCATTTATTTTCCCTCTTCTATACTTGCTCGAATTCCCCTTTTATTTTCTCCCTTCTATTCTCCCTTTCTAGTTACTATACCTAGTCGTTTTTTCAAAAACGATGGTGTTGAGGAAAATATATGAATTTATCTTACTCAAGCATTTTCGAATCTTGCTTGGCTAAGGCAATATAGTCGGGAATATTACCTTATGTTTGTAGCCTCAAAAAGTGTTTCCCAATCCACAAGTATTAATTACAAGGGCTTAGGATGATTTTTTTAAATAAAAGTTTGTTGCAAAATATAACATTTTTATATAATTTTATGAATATAACAGATTGCAAAAGTAAATGTGGAGATCAAAATCAAAAATACCAAGTCATAGATTAACATAAATGAGACAGAATAGCAATTGCTTTATTTCAATCCAAGAAATCAAAAGTATCCTTCTCTTACAAAAATCCCTGTGAGGGTATGGACCAAGGTCAAACTTAGAAATCCCCGATGAAAACCATACAAACGGACTTTGACAAGAAAAGAAAACTAAACTTTAAAATCTAGATCAGCTTGCCACAGACTGTTGCCCACTTGACTTTGCACAATATCCTTTATCAGTCATGAAACTCAATTCATAAACAGACAAGTCTACACATACTATCAAAGATAGATCAACACCTCTTAAACAAGCATCTGAATGATATGGTTCAGCCTTGAACCTTGTTGTCTACAATAGGACCCTACTGTCAAAAAGAGAATTAAGCCTTTAATGAATTGAAGAATGAATGAAAACTAAACTATTCAATAAACTCAAGAGCAAACCTTAGTATGCTTTCTCCTTCTACTCTCCTCTTGTTCTTCCTTCTCATTTGGCTTTTATGCATTCCAAATTAGTTGAAGTAGTTCAACTACCTCATTTAGTTAAGTTAACTAAAACTTAACTAATCTTTAGTTTTAGGAGAAGCAATAATAATAATAATAATAATTAAGGGTCTTTTTATTAAATAATAACTAGTAGGTGGGACCCGTAACTCCCTTTTATTTCTTAACAAAAATAAACATAAGTAGACAGTCAATCATACACATGCCTCCTTGTAGCTCCCATAATTTTTTCCACAATTTGAAATTTAAATATCAGAAATATTTCAAATTATATCCAAACATGTAAATATCCACAATATCCAAAAATAGTTTGTTGTCCAAAACTTTCAATAGTCCATTGTCCTCAACAAATCAATTATAAACACATAATCAAAAACCATATTTGCCACTTTGAGAGGCATTTCTTCCTTTGTTGTTCTTGTCTGATCCGGATTTTATGAGCAGAACGAAATAAATACAGATTATTAAAAGATGTTTAACACAGAATAACAGAGATACAGTAAAATTGGTTTTCTATTCAATAAGGAAATAAGCTAAAACTGTAAAATGCAGCGGAAAACAAGCTTGCTGGAATGGTGGCAGCGTATCTTTGAGAAGAGATATGAAGGTTACGCTCATTCACAAGAAGATGACTACAATGAGGCTTTGAAGGCCTTTTTACAATAAACAGGAATGTCAAAAACCTTAGACATCCATAAACCTAACCCTAGGATATGAAGCGCCAAAAGTCATGTGGGCCTCGTTTGGGTAAGTTAGTACATCAACTTCCCGGGTCATAACTTTTGCATATGATCTCCATTTTAGGTGCACGATAGCCTGTTGGAAAGGAATCATTGAGGAGATTCATTTTGGGGGCTCAATCAAAGCCATCGACTATCATTGAGAAGCTCGATCCCGAAAAACCTTCATTTAGGCCTTCAAAATGGCCACGGAAGTTAAAAACTGCTAAAAATAGTAAATNCAATCCTGCCTCCTTAGGAAGCAATGGTCTTTATTGTGTTGAGTTCCCCCATCAGATCAGGAGTTGCCTTGTTTTGACGACTCGATAAAGTTGGAACCTTTGTTGTCGAGTGCGCTTGATCTGTGTGTCCACAATCTGATCACTGGATGCCTATTGCATGCAGTCAGGGTTGAGCTCTGTTGGTGTCAACTACTCTGCTATCTCGTAGGTGTCCAATAATGGTGGGAAATATGGCCAAAGGAGAGTCGCATTGAAGACTGGGTGCGGGCCAAGGAAAGGGGGAATGTTGAGCTAAAAATTTGTCACCCACAGCCTTGGTGATTGTGTACAACCCATAACAGAGTGGGTGAAGCTTTTGATGGGGCCCTGTAAGGTGTTCTTTCTGCAAGTGCAACCAAACTTTGTCTCCCACATGAAACTTATGTGGCACCCGATGTTGATCATGGCGTTGCTTGTACTTGGCATTAGACTTTTGTAGAATATACTGAACCTATTGGCAGATGTGTTGGACCTGCTCAATGAACCGAGTGGCTTTGTTAGCTTCCAATAGAGCAGGGGATGATTCAAACGAGGTGGTCACCATGGGTAGTGCAACATCCATGGGGCTCAATGGTTGGAATCCCAACCCCACCTGAAAGGGGTTGTGGTCAGTTGAGCTATGCAGGGCTCGGTTGTAGCTATGTTGGACATAGGGAAGACTCTCATCCCATCTGTGAGGGTGTTTTGAATTGTACATGCGTAGGATATGTATGATCATCCAATTGACGACCTCAGTTTGGCCATCTATCTGGGGGTGGAAGGTGGTAGATTTGGTGAGCTTGGTATCCAGCAGTGTCCAGAGGCTCGACCAAAATGTGCTTAGGAACCGACTGTCACGGTCTGAGATAATGGTTTGTGGGATCCCAAAATGTACCCATACTCGTTAAAATAAGAGCTTGGTAGTGGCTTCTGCTGTGATTTTCTTCTTGCAGGCGGCTAGAATCGCCATTTTGGAAAAGCGATCAACAACCACAAAAACAGTCATTTCCCTTCTTGGTGGACGGGAGGCCCGACATGTAGTCCATTGAGATGGATTCCCACGACATGTCAGGAGTAGGCAGAGAGGTGTACATGCCCTGTTTCTTAGTGGTCGGCTTGGAAATAGCGCAGGTAGTGCAGGACCTAATATACTTGTCGACATCCTGTCGAAGTTTCGACCATTAGAAATGTTTCTACAGCACTACAATTGTCTTTTCAACAACAAAGTGTCTGGCCACCCGACTGTAGTGAGCTTCCCAAATCAGCTTCGCACACTCGCTTGATGGAACACAAAGATGCCCCAGACGACACAACAACCCATCTTGAAGATGGAAATAGACGACCACTGAGTTGGCGCCCAACGTTTGGTAGGTGGTGGAGAAGTTGGGGTCTGTCTCGCAGAGGTGGGGCCATCTGGAGGTCTTGTGGCCGCAAGAGTCTATCACTATGGTGTGTTTCACGACTGGAGGTCGGCTGAGGCAATCAACAACTTGGTTGGTACTTCCTGTTTTATAATTGATGTTGAGGTGGAACTATTGTAAGTATGTGGACCACTTATGATGGCGGTCGTTTTTCAATTTTCCTTAGGTCTGCATGAACTGTAGTGGCTTGTGATCAGTGTGGATGATTGTCTCCTTCCCAAGAATATAATCTCTCTACTGGAAGTAAGCTTGCACAATCGAGTACATTTCTTTTTCAAAAGTAGGGTACTTATGGACAACATTTGATAGTCTCTCACTATGATATGCCACAGGGTGGCCGTGTTGAGTGAGAATGGCGCCCACGGCATACTCTAAAGCATTTGTCTCCATCTCAAATGGATGTTGTAGGTCTGGTAATGAAAGTATTGGGGATGAGAAAAAATGCTTCTTCAAGTCATTGAAGGATTGTAGTTGGGACAGGCCCCACGCAAATTTTCCCTTACTGCCACCCCTGGTTACTTGGATGAGGGCCCATGCGATATGAGAGAATCCCAACATGAACCTGCGATGGAAATTGGCGAGGCCTAAGATGATCTGAAGTTCAATGAGTGTGGTTGGGGCTAGCCAGTCACGGATGACTTGGATCTTGGCTAGATCCACATGCACACCATGCCGATCAATGATGTAGCCTAAGTAATGGACCCTATCCATGCCGAAGGAGCATTTTTCCAAGTTTCCATATAATTTGTGTTGTCGCATGATGTGTAGAACCTGTTGAATATGCTGCAAGTGTTTTGCCCAAGTGTTGATGTAGATGAGGATGTCATCCAGATACACCACTACAAAATTATTGGTGAAAAGTCGTAGGATATCGTCCATCATCCTCATAAAATTTGTTGGAGCATTTGTCAAACCAAAGGGCATGAACAACAATTCAAAAAGACCTTCTTTTGACTTGAAGGCGATCTTCCATACATATGTCTGTTCTATTGGGACCTGGTGATAGCCAGACTTCAGATCAATATTACTGAAGTATTTTGCCTTCGTGAGATGATCAAGGAGGTCGTTGATTCAAGGAATCAGGTACCGGTTTCGAACTGTAATTTTATTCAGGGCCCGGTAATCAATGCAGAGTCACCAGGTCTTGTCTTTCTTCTACACCAACACGATTGGGCTCCCACAAGGCGATGAGCTAGGACGTATGTGCCCCTTGTGGAGGAATTATTGGATCTTCCTCTTGATCTCCTCGTTTGCTAACAGAGAGCGGTGGTAGACTGACCCATTGGGTAGTGGTGCGCCTGGGATCAGATATATGGGATGCTTGACCTAGTAGTGCAGAGGTACCCCGGTAGGAGAGGAGAAGATATTTGAGTATTCTTCCATGACATTATCAACTTGATTTTCTTCTGTGAAGAGATCAGTCATAGAGGCCATGGATGTGGCTGCGATATTTCACTCACTCTGAAAGCGAATCATGAAGAAGACAAATTTATCAGTCTGAGAGATGACCTTCCTCGGGTATCCTGTACAATTTCTTGTTCAAAGTAATAATAACACTACGAGGCCTAGACTCATATACAGCATGATGTTTCCATGAATAAGGTTGGCCCAAAAGAACATTACAAACTTCGAGAGGACCAACATCACACAATACCTCGTCTTTTAAGGGCTTGATATCGTATGACATTCAACACTGTTGGCTGACGCGAAGATCACTTCCTTAGCTGAGCCATCTAATGGTGTAGGGTTTTGGGTGCGGCATTGTTGGCAGGGACAGGTGTTTGATGACCTTTGCTGAGATGAGGTTCTTTTGGTTACCGCTATCAACGATGAATTGCAGCGGGGTGCCTTTTACCCACATATGTGAATGAAAGAGGCACTCGCCTTCTTCTAGCTCATCTGGTTCACCAGGCTGGAGCTTGGTGGTAGCAATGGTGGCACTAGGTTCTGAGTCAATGATCTGTCTTCCCCTTTCTAGTTGTGACTCAGAGTCAGAACTCGCGTCTGATTCAAAGGCTTTACCTTCGGCCACCAACGACTGCTTTGAGCAGCAGTCAACAGTGTTATGCCAAGGGCTCTTGTGGAAGTCACACCACTTCCCGGTATTTTTCTTTGTCTTTTCGGTGTCCTTCTTTGCTTGCGGCTTGGACTGGTTGTCCTGATATTGTCCATATTTGATTTTTCCTTTGTTCTGTGAGTTGGGGCCGTCCCTTCCTGGCTTTTGTTGTGTGGGGTTCCCAAGCCCAAATTGCCGCGTCTTTTTTCTGAGCTTCTGCTCGATTTTGACAGCATATCGGTAGGTCGCGCCCAAGGACAAAATGTCCAAAAATTCCATTTCGGTCTAAATGTATTTATGCAGAGCACCGCGATACTTGAGCACCATATGTGTCTCTAAATATCTGATACCCATCTTGGTGCGCAAGGTATGGAAGGTATTTGTGAACTCTGGCACTGCTTGGTCACTTTCTTACCGCAATGTGGTCCATTTGCTATACAAGTCATCATAACTTCTGACAGGGTAATATTGTTCCTTAATAGCATCCCTGAAGGATTCTCAGGTGGCCGCGACTATAAATAATGTGGGTTCCTCTATTTCCTTTTGCTCACAGAAAGTTTCCCACCAATCTTTGACATGGGGAAAAACTTTGAGGAGTGCAAAAGTAATATTTTCTCTATTCGAAAAGTTATGGACAAAAAAATACCCTTGTAGTAGATTCAACCACTTGTCTACAGCATATGTGTCTATATTACCTTCAAATATAGGAATATCGAAGTTGATTTTCACCTTGAAGGGGGCGGCGCCGCCGCTCGAGGAAGATGCGTCGCCTGTTGGTAGCCACCGAAGGATTTGCGTGAAACTATCCATCATCTCGTTCCTCTGTTGCATGAGGGCTTCCTCAAGAAACATTTTGAAAGGATATCCTGTGCCATCATATTTCTTTTCTCCTGCCGTGAGAGGTCTCTTGGGTGTGTGAGAGCTTTTATCCTCAAGAGAAACAAGCTCGAGACCTAATTCTTTGTATCCTGACCTCGTTGGGGACATGCATTAAGACGACAAGGAGCAGACCGCTTTGATACCAC
>JASDQU010506948.1:15609-31153 GCA_032191745.1 Picea mariana
AAACTGCTAAAAATAGTAAATTACCAAAATTACCAGGAAACTATTTTGAGCGAGTTGGAAAAAGTGGGTGACCACTGATATCCACCTGGATCATTTTCCCCTTTGGAATTCCTTGAATCATCCTTAGGTTGGGTGGAACCGTGAGGCTTGATCTCACTAATGACATGGGAGTAATAATCCCTCAAGTGAAGACGGGAAGACACTCACTTGGTTAAGTCACTTGATGGAGAGGAAAGAGCAACAACAACTTTACCTTTATTATGCACATGGTGAGCCTCTATTTTGAGTCTTTTGCTTGCATGGGAGGACTATACATGTGAGTGTGCAGGGGCAATCTGAACATTCGGATTAATAGGTGGAGGAGGAGGAGGTAACGATAATTTTGGCCAGCCACGATGGTGGGAGACTATTGGATGAACAATCTCCTGCCATCTATCATTCTTAGAAACTTCAGTTTCCAAAGATACTTGGGGAGGCACAAGGATACTAGGAACATTTTGGGGCTGGAAGGGAGGCCTCTCTGGTCTAGGCTAGACTATTCCTTATCCAATCCAATTGAAAAATCCAGCTTTAAAGAGCTGGTTTAACTCTTGAGGATCAGCATCGAAATGTATTGAGAATCTGAGCCTTCTAGGCCCTTTGTTCTAGTTTCCTCTGCCTCTATTGTTTTGGCCATGACTTCCTCTGCGGAAGAAGCTCATCTTGTATGCAACAATTATTAGCAACTAGCTCTTAACAGACCACACATGACATTCTCTTAATATGAAACAAAGTTTGGCTCAGTAATTAACATCAGACCCATGCAATCCAATCCATAAAATTTATTTAATAGTTGTCAAATGAGCAGGGGGTGAAATAGGGTTCATGGGATATCTGGGGGGATTGTAATGAGTGAAAAAGTGATATCATGACAGGGAGTAAGAACACGATTTTGCTCGACAATTCATTAAATAACTGACTGTGCAACAATACCAAAACATATCAGTTGCCATATATCTCTGTGTCATTTTTTATCACTGTCATATAGAGTTTTAATTTAATTTTAGTGAATAGGGCGTGCAAAATGAATTTGGCAACGCGAGGGGATTTATAACGAGCGAAAAAGTGAGAAAATGAGAGGGAATTATACAGATATTGTTCATAAAATAAACTAAATCAATCAACTATCATAACTCTGTTTTAAATTCAATCCAAGAATCATCCACTTCCAAGACCAAAACATTTGATTGTTCCTCAATTGCATACAAATTGCTTGATGTCTTCAATAACAATTTAATTTCCCAGAAATCTTCAATCTATTCCAATTTGTGCATTCTATATAATGACTATGTAAACATTTCCAATTCCATAGTACTGGATGCTCTAATGTTGATCTCTTCTTTTAACAACAACCATAATATGCATAGTGATTCCATTTTCTATATCCAATATCCATCCTTAGCAACCAAATAATAATAGACCCAAGATTAATAATCAATAATCAATTGTCATCAACAAAAATCAGGCCCGATTTAACCATGCATAGGTTTTCAATCATATAATTGACACAATCTTGATTCGAAAACAACAGTCAACCCACAACTTGTATCCCTGAGCTTGAAATCCATGTTCATTAACATATACATACTTCCTTGTAAAAGGAATGACCCATAAAAGACAGAACCATGTCGACACACGGGTGTCTCTTTAAAACTTGACAGGACCAAGATTATATTTGATGAATCAATCATACACATGTTCCTTTACAACTCAATTGGAATCATGATCGTGCTAGGTTTCGACACAATAATAAAGACCATAATTGACTAAAGGAAATCTCTCGGCCATAGGTAACCACACTGTTCTTCTTGTTCAAACAAATTCATCACAGAAAGGAAACACAAAGATTCAACCAAGAGATGGTCTTTGAAGTGAGAGAGACCGTGCCTTTAAAATTTCCACTATCATTAAACCGGTAACCCAAAATCTTGACAAACCCCAGAAGGTGCCCGAGGAAAGTAGAATTAAGTTAGACTCCAAGTCAGGCTCTTTAGAATTTAAATGCAGAGAGGTAACGAAAATTTGCTTGACTTTAAAAAAAAAAGCACAGAGAGCTCATAACCTTTTACATCCTCAAGAATTTACCACCGAGAAGTAACCACAGGTAGAAAGGTCCTGACATATCTTAGTCCAAGAAGAATAAGGAGAAATCCTCAGGAGATAGAGGAGAGACAGGCAACAAGATCGAAGAAACCAACGGCTGGCTAGAACAGCACAAGAACAAGGTCGGTATTGAAGCTGGATGAATACAAGGGACCCATTACCAGAAGTAAAAGCAAGCAACTCTTTATTCTTAGAAGTGAAAAGCATATTCTTGGAATCTCTCCGGATATGGCAGAAAGAAATGAACAACCCCAAGACGAGCATCATGAGATGAGACAAGGAGGTGGAAGAGATGTTGCAAGAAATTAAGAGAACTTAAGGTTTGAAAATAGAAGAAGAATAAGAGATTCTCCATTGAATCTTCTAGGTGAGCAACATGATCTCCCTGTTCTCCCTAAGGACACCCTAAAGGAACTTTCTGGAGATAGAGCAATCGATGCAAAGAGGCATCTGCACTTACTTCTTGATGTTTGTGATTTTCACCGTGTTGAGTATGACGATGTCATGGTAAGGTTGTTTCTGCAAACCTTATCAGGAAGAGCGTATGAATGGTATACAACATTGCCCAGTAGATCAATTCACTCATTTAATGAGCTTGAAGATATGTTCCTGACTATGTTCTCCCCTCCAGTTGCTTATCATACCCTTCTCGTTGATTTCATCTAGATTGGTTTGAGGAAGAATGAAAGGATACGAGATTTCAATCTCAGGTTCAATAAAACTTTGAGTAGAATTCTTGGAGATAAAAGACCAAATGACCCAGTCATTCTCGGTTGTTATGAGAATGCAATACCCCCGAATGTGAAATATGCTATCAAAATGTCCCAAATGTATACGTTGGAGGAGGCAATGACTAAAGCCACTGAGATGGAAGAAATCATGATTGAAATGGGTGTCGACCCCGACATTATACGGGAAAAAGTACAAAGACAGTCGGGAGGATTAAGTATTGATAATCAAGGAGCTTCCAGTTCAAGAAAGAACGAAGAATTCAAGCCACAATCGGCTGAAAACCAAACAATGGGAGGAGGATTTTTCAAGGGAACCATACCTGATGTAAAGGTTGACCCTGTGGCATCACAAGAAACTAAGCAAAGAATTGAAATTGCACAAATGAATATAACTATTAAGCAAATGCAGATTGAGATAACTAGACTAAGAAGGGGAGATAATTCTGTGGCAAATCCAAGAATGCCAATCCCAGAGCAAAGAAGGAACCCTCCCAAAGAAAATAGAGTGAGGTTTGAGAACACGGATAATCCGCAAAGACCAAGAGTTCCCAAAAATCCTACTCCCCATGTCATTGTCTTGGATGATGTGTATGATGAGCAAATAATTAAACAAGAGAATTATTACTCAACTGATGAAAGTTCTGAAACTGTGTAGATGGACGGATGTGAGACGTCCATGTATATATTTGAAGAAGGCGACAACGAACCTAACTCGCAATAAAATGTCACCCAAACAAGAGGATTTGTAAATAGACCAAAAAATAAAGGCAATTATGATAAAGAGAACCAAAAATAAAAAGAAAAATAAATGAGAAATTGACGGATAGAGTTGGAAGTAAAAAGAAACACCTGACGTCAAACTCCACTCAAATGGCATATAATGTCGTAGAGGACTTAAGTAAATTAAGGATAACTTTTCCCTTTACATAAGTGGTGAAGATTCCCCAACAAAGACGAAACATTCTGAAATTGTTGTACGATCCATTTGAAAGAACAGAAGTTGTTGTTACAAGTCCAAAACAAAGCCAGAGCCAATCAACTACCAAGCTGAGAGGTAAAATTCCTCCATCTTACATTTCAATTGAAAATCATGATGTTGCACTACATAATTGTTTAGTTGACACTAGCGCAACAAATAATACCATGCCACTGGCGGTCATGGAGGCATTGGGCATGAGTGGCACCAAGTATTATTAAACCGGTGAAAGCATATATGCAATTGATTCTAGAAAAGTGCCATCTTATGGAGAGACCAAAGACTTGTATGCTTGGATTATAGTAGCCCCCCATATCATTACAATTTTTAATATTATTGTGGTAGAACTTCCTCCAGCATATGGAGTTGTGCTGGGAAGAGATTGGACATCTATGATCGGGGCATATATAATGAACGATGGAAGTTGTATGATGTTGCCAAGCAAAGAAAACCCTTCTCTTTCAAGAAGAGGGACAATGAATTGATGGAGGATTATATAAATGCCGAAATTGGAAACTATGTTATCTTAGACATGGAACATAATGAAACCCTAGAGCAAGTTCAAGACACGAAGAATCAAGAATGTTTGTTTGAAGGCTATTGGAGGATGTCATTAGATGGAGCATGTTCAAACTCTGGGAGTGGAGTTGGGATTTTTGTTATGAGTCCAAATAAGGTTGTGCATCTGCTGCTATTAGACTGGAATTTTCATGCACTAATAATGAGGCAGAATATGAAGCCTTGATTCAGGGGATGATCCTTGCAAAAGAAATGAAAATAGATCTAATTGTAACTCCCGACTTAGAGTTGGTGATCAATGAAGTTACCCAAAGGTATAAAATCAAAAAGGAAAGACTTAAGTTATATTTCAAAAGGGTTAACGAATTGATGGAATATTTAAGTTCCTTCAACATTTCTTTCATTCTAAGGGACAAGAATCACAAGGCATATTCATTGTCCTTGGTGGCCTCATTGTCAAACCCAGACGATATCCAAAGCAAAACATCTTTCCAAGTAGAAAGAGTATTCTGGCCGTTTGTTCCCGATAACATTGAATATTTGCAAGCATTTAAGAACGATGAACAGCTGGAAAAAAAATTGTTGAACGATGATGATGATGCAGACGATCACACGTTTGTTGTCCCCAAAGATTGTACACAATCTGAATCTCTTTTTACGAAAAATGATTGTGCTAAGAATCTCCTTGAAGAAGTTTCAATTCTAAAAGTGCAAGAAACAAGAAAAGTCAATATTGGAACTGACAGTTCCCCAAAATATGTCAACTTGTGAGTTGATTACACTACCGAGGAAGTTGATCAATATGTTGCCTTATTTAAAGAATACATTGATGTGTTCACTTGGACCTATGATGATTTGAAATCTTACGATAAAACTATATTCTGACATATCATTCCTTTGAGGAACAAACAAAGTGTGTAAAGAAAAAAATAAGGACAATGAATCCCAAATTGAAACCTGTGGTAAAGATTGAATTGGAGAAATTGAAGAATGCGGGAATAAATTATCCCATTAGACACTCCGACTGGATTTCAAATCCTGTGATTGTAAGAAAAAATACCAAGGAAATACGGATGTGTGTTGACTTGGAGACCTTAACAAAGCAAGCATAAAGGATAGCTTTCCTTTGCCCAATATGGAGTTCCTTCTCCAACAAGTCACTGGATCAACCTGCATGTCCATGTTGGATGGATTTTCTGGATATAACCAAGTCTTGGTGGCTGAGGAAGATAGGGAAAAGACAACATCTATCACACCTTTGGAGACATATGCATATGATAGAATGCCATTTGGTTTGAATAATGTTGGAGCCACATTCTAGAGGGCCATCGATCATGCATTAGAGGGCTGATAGGAAAATTTATGGTAGACTATCAATATGACTTGACAGTGCATTAAAAAATAAGGGGTGATCATATCCATCATTTGAGAAAAGTTTTTGAAAGGTGTAGATTATATGGTGTCTCTCTAAATCCAAAGAAATGCTTGTTCATTGTAATTCAAGGAAAATTGTTGGGCCACATTGTATGCAAGGAAGGGATTTACATATATCCGGAAAGAGTTAAAGCAATAAATGATCTCAACTCCTCGTCATCCAAGAAAGGAGTCCAATCATTTTTTGGCAAGATCAATTATGTGCGAAGGTTTGTTCCTGACTATGAAAGTATTTGTTGTTGAAAAAGGAGTAGAGGTTTGAATGGATAGTGGATACTCAAGAGGCTTTCAATAATATCAAAGGAGAAATCACCACAGCTCCAGTCCTCATTAGTCTAGATTTTCAAAGGGATATTATCATCTATTCATTTGCTATGGAGACAGTTATTGCATCTGTTCTTACTCAGAAGAATACCAAAGGTGAAGAACTCCCAATAAGTTTCATGAGCAAAACCCTACATGACTATGAATTGAGGTATTCAAAAGTGGAAAAGCAAGCCTTGGTTCTTGTAAAAGCAGTAGCTCACTTTCGGACGTACATATTGAACTCCCATGTTATTGCCTATGTTCCCTCATCGCCAATGAAGATGCTTTTGAATCAAGAATTGAGAGAAGGAAAATGTGCTCACTGGCTGGCAAAGATACAAGAATATGATATTAAGATTAAACCTTTTAAGGTTATCAAAGGACAAGGTATTTGCAAGCTCATCGCGAATAGTGATTATGTGGATGGAATGATTTCAATTTCAGTAAGAGAACCATTAGTTGATTCATTATGGTACTGAGATATTATATTCTACCTAAGGTTTGAGCAATTTCCTATCACCATGAACCCCAAGGAGCGAAGAACACTGAAGATGAAGGCAAATCAATATGTGTTGATCGTTGATATATTGTTCAGGAGGAATTATGATGGTATACTACTGAGATGCATTGATGAAAATCAAGCCCAAGAAATAATGAGAGAATTCCATGAAGGAATATGTGGTGGACACTTTGCACTTACTCTAACCGCCCACAAGATAATAAGGGTTGGATTCTACTGGCCATCAATATTCAGAGACTCGTATGCCACAATAAGGAAGTGTGTATCATGCCAGTAGTTTTTAGGAAAAATGAAGAGATTCGTGATGCCTTTACAATCCATAATTGTAGAACAACCATTCTCTCAATGGGGACTTGATGTTGTCGGACCAATTAATCCAAAGTCTAGCAAGGGACATATGTACATTCTCACAGCTACATATTATTTTCACTAAATGTCCAGAAGCAGTGGCATTAAAGAAAGTTGATTCTGAAGAGCTAATTAAGTTCCTCGAATATAATATTCTGTCCAAATTTAGTGTCCTGGATAAATTTATCACAGATAATGGTTCGATTTTCATCGGGTTGAAGTTTACATAGTTTTGTGGAGAATATGAAATTATCATGGGTCAAACGTCGAATTATTATCCATAAGGTACTGGCCTTGCTGGATCCATAAATAAAACACTTATTCAGATACTGAAGAAAACCATTGACAAGAACCAAAGGAATTGGCATCTGAAGCTGACTGATGCACTATGGGCAAGCATAACGACTCCAAAGGACAGCACTGGGATGTCCCCGTATACACTAGTTTATGGGAAATAAGCGAATATTCCAATTAGTCTCGAGCTCAATGCATTAAATATTTTGGTTAATATCGAAGATATAGAAAAGAGTTCACCAGTCCAAAGGAGGATCAACTAGTTGTTAAAATTGGAAGAAGAACGAAGCAAAGCCCTGAATCGAACTTCTCAAAGGCAGCAGAGTGTCAAAAGATATTTTGATCAGAGCACAATTGTAAAGAATTTCTAGAAGGGAGAGTTGTGTTACTTTGGAACAAGGCCAAGGAGAAACCGTCGATGCATACAAAGTTTGAAGCACTCTGGATTGGACCATACATCATCGAAAATATCCTAGGTTTCAATTCCTATATGCTCCAAGACATGAAGGGTAAAAGACTAATGCTGCCTATCAACGAGCAACATTTGAAATATTTTTTCTCCTAAAAAACTTTCTCATTTTCCTTGTACATAAATTTATTTTTTAGTTTGTATATTCTTACCTTTCACTCCATAGCTCGACGGATGGAAGCATCTCATCATAAAGATTCTCGATTCTTGACAACCCACAAGGGGTTATCATTCCACAGTTGGAGCCAGTTGTTGAGATCAATTCCTGCTTCTGAAATGTCCCTCCCCTTTTCTATTTTCCCAATTTCTTTTGTCCATTTCTTTTCCCTCTTCTATACTTACCCAAATTCCCCTTTTCTTTTGTCCCTTCTATTCTCCCTTTCTAGTTACTATACCTAGTCGTTTTTTTGAAAACGATGGGTTGGCGGACTCACGGATCCTCATCTCCATCCACCTTCGATTGACCACCACATTATCCTATAATTAGTCGTTTTTGCAATCGCGGGTTCCCAGGTTCGCAGGTTCAAGCTTTCATATGCCATGTTTCGCGATATACATTTTGCACCAAAGAGATCCATGATCTACATTTTTACCATCGAACTCCCTTATCTCCTAAGTTTCTCATCTCTCCTATATTAAGTCCGACCGACCGCATTACAACACTTGGCCAATTTTCGACCTTTCGTAAAGATAGGTTCACGGGTTCCTGGGTTGGCGGGTTCACAAAATTCCCAAATCCCAATTGCTCTCATCTGTCCCCGCCACCTTCACGCTTTTCCCAATATGCATAGAGTATGGTTTAATGCTAGTACATGTAGGCTCTGTAAAGATCGCCATTAATAAGCAAAGGGATCAATGACATTTCTTATTAAACCACATTAAAAGCACGATTTGCAGAAGATTATATTATCTCTCTCAAGTGCTCATTTCAAATATTATTTGGTTTAAAAGAACACTCTCATCAACTTATGGCAGCATCAGCTCGACAACCGTTCTATGGAGATACTTTGAACATTTTTGGACGTGAGGACCAGAACTTTTAGTGGTCTAAAGCATATTCTTACTATTCATCCCCGTCTAGTCCGAAGAAAGTGATCTAGACATCCATAATTCCTCGTGCAAGTTGTGTTCCTGAGGTATTGGACTGCAAGGAATAGGTTGCCTAGTGCACTGAAAAATATATACCAAGTCAACGAATTATTCAACTTCAAGACCATTCTCTCGTCTCTCTTTCACCTCAACTATTCTGTAAAATGTTGAAGCTCTCCAAGCCGACACTTACTTTCAAAGGAGAGGATTGCAGGGATTTTCTGAAAAAACACGATAACGAGCTAGACCTCTTGCTTCAGTTCTTGGATAATCACGTGGCCAACCCTGAAGATATTACTACATTGCAAGTCAACTCGTTCAAAAACCCCTTTTGACAAATTTCTTGGTTATTCACCTGAGTAACAGGCCAAAAAAATACCGCTAACATTTCCCATATGATTCTTTATATCTTATATATTACTCTCAAAGAGCATGCCATTTTCGATTGGGAAAGTTGATTTCCATTGAAATCTCTTCCCAATTGTCACAGTATAAAAAATATAAGAAATTCTTTATGGCTTCTTATTTGGTGTTTGCGATAGCATATTGCTGTCAATTTCCTAAATTGTCTATCTGTAAGAAGGTGAATTGTGAATTTGACCCAGTGACCTTTTGGTACCAAGCATTGTGGAGACACAAAGCTTCTTTGCACTTTTATGAAGTTTTCAATGATTTTGTCTCGATTTTTAAAGGATTATTGTTTGGAAAAGATACCCCCAGAATATCCGCCCATGCAAGTAAATTCCTGGATAAAAAGCGGATGTTGGAGCAAATGGAAAATTACAATGTTATCAGGATTTTCGATTCTAAGGAAAATCCCTCCTTTCTTCCATGTCATATATCTGACAAAATGTTTATTACAGAAATTGCAAGGCAATATAATTTTTGGCTGCACTTATTTCACGAGAAACAAAAAAAGCAATTCACACCCTTGCCTTGTAAAATTGGGGACTTTGTATTCAAAAATATGAACAAAATCGATGAATTTGCAAACCACTTCCACAATATGAATTTTAAGTACGCTGAAAGGATAAAAGGGTTTGACCCTAACGGAATTTTCGTGGAACATATGTTAGTAGTGGGATTTAGCAATTCATGTATCTGTATTGTTCTAGGAGAAGAAGAAGATAATAACTTGGGCGCTCCTACCCACAATGCTGGTGACTTGGAAATGATACTCAGTACCAATGAATTTTACAAACTAAAAGGAAAGGGTCCCAGTGAGAACAGTGCCCAGTCCCCAACTATTACTCCTAATACTACAACATCTTGGAGCAGTTCTCCAATGGCCCACCCATCTAGAAAGTGATCAACAATAATTCATGCAGAGGAGGAGAAAAGAATCCCCCTCCAGGAAAAATTGAAAGCTCGCACAAACCTCCACTGAGGAAAAACATAGTGCAAGAGGAAGAAGACCAGCGCATAGAGAGTGATATCAATAGCTTCTCCCTCGAAGATATGGAACTCGAAGCAAACATAGATAAAATGTTTCCCAACATTAATCAGTCGGGAAGCACGACCCACCATAATCCATCTTTGGAAATTATTGAGAATGAGACCTTCGACGAAGAAGAGTCATTTGTTTTGCAAAGTGTTGTGTTTGACAAGGAATCCAAACAATTGGTTATTGAGAAAAGTGATGTAAAGAATAAGAAAGGAAAATATCGTTCAGAGATTGATCTAAGAGATATGCGACCTTCCCAGATTTATAGAATTCATAAAGAAATCGTTGATGCATTGGACGACTCCATTGGTGGTCTCTAAGCGGAAATTGCAAAGTTAAATGAGAGGATTAAGGAATTGGACAAGACCTTAATACCTCTTCCACTCCTTTCCAGCCCTTTGGCAATTGTTGGACCCACCATGCCCGCTACTAAATTAAAAGGATCCTCAAGCTTACTTACATCGGCCAGGAGCTATGCGGATAAAAATATCAAGAAACGAATGGCGTTGATCACAGAAGCTTTGGAAATTTCAAAGAACATGATTTCTTTTGGCTCGAGGGCGAATGCCTTTCATGAGTATTTGCAAGCCGACCTAAAAAATGAAGAAGGTTTTTACCTTTATGTTGTGGTACCCTTTGGTGTTAAATTAAACAGTTGTACACTTGCTGGAAAGAAAAGATAAAAAACTTGAAAAACATCGTTCAAATGTGCAGGCAAGCCATATAGAGGAGGGAAGAACTATTCAAAAGACTCAGAAAGGTAGACTTAGCCAGAAGCACTAACGAAGTCCAAAATCCCAAGTTGATCCTCAACTCGTTGTTCCTAACAAAGCAACAGTTTGATGAGCAAGTTGAGATCTTTAAAGGGTTGTTAAATTGAAAATTTATATGGTATACTTGAATATAATGAGGATGACATAGACAATTGGCTAATGGACTACTTCGTGAAAAATCAGGATATTGAAGAAGCATTACATGTCATTTCCCTTGATCTGAGAGACTTGGAGAGAGAGTTGTTCAACATCAAAATACGGCATGAAATCAATGTGGCACCAATGAAAAGTTACATCGAAGAATGGTTTAAGAAAGTTATCTATAAACTAACCAGTGAAGGGAAAGAATTAGTTGAGACGGTTCTTGTAACCGTTGATCAAAATGATAAAAGGACATCAACAAGCATGTGAAAGCACAAGAGACCATCATAGTAAGTTTATGCTAATCATATCCTTGTTTTTCTTTATCAAGTCATACATCCAGTTGTTCCACCTCTTTCACTAGAAAGGTTTAACCGAAGACTGATAAATCCTATTTTCTTCTTACCAGGTCTTAATGTTCTTCTACCGCCCACCGTCTTCCTTGTAAAAACTTATTTCTTGTGTTTATTTTCTTTATGGTCCGTGGGAGCCCCAATCCTAGTCTTTAAGACAAACACATTTAAAATTTCAAAGAATATGTAACAAACTATATAATTTTTAGAAATTTCAAGAGAGCTACTTTGGGAACAATCTCGACTGTGCTTTGCAACCTTGTTTTCATAATATAAAGTATTTGAGGTTAATCTATCATTATCTTTTTTTTGAGCTGCACATGTGTCCACTCTATTAAAGTTCTCTTATGCATGTGAATCATCTTCTTTTTATTTTATGTGATAAAAAATCTTTATCTTAAACTATGATGGATGTGAGGAAACTTTGCTTATTTACTTTAAATGTGTGAAGTGTGTGATTCCTAGTCCTTTCTCAGGAACTTTCTTTAAAAAGAAAACAAAATCATTTTCCTTTTATTTTCTCGTAATATTTATGTTTCTTTTAATTACCGCGACAAACTTCTGTCAAATCCTTCATTTTGAATAGATAGAAATACCAAGAAAATCTAAAGAGGAGTACCACCTCTATAAAAACACAGGGGGATTTATATCCTCGTGAGGTTGTCGTTTCGGTCCTAACAGATTCAAGTCACATCCAGATACACTCTAAGTTTGGGTTCAGGGTCGATCTATTGGTCGAGCAAAAAGTAATCTGGTATTGCTCTATCTTCAGTCGAAGCCGAGTACAGAGGAGTAGTTAACATTACCATCCAGACATTATGGCTACAAAAATTCCTCATAGATTTGGTCATCCATTTCCACATACCGACTGTCATTTAGTGTGACAACCAGAGTACTCTCATGTTTTGTAGAGACCCAGTGCAACGACAACGAACAAAGCATATAGAGATCCATATGCACTACATCAGATATCTAGTCCACGAGAAGATTATCGAGTTGTGGTTATGTCCTTCTTATGAATATATTGTTGACATCTTCACCAAGTTTTCATTGGGCATAAGTTTCACTCTCTGCGTGATCGTTTTGGAGTGAAGGACACAATTGCCTAGCAACTGTCTTTTTCTTATTTTGATACATTGTATTTTGAGGGGGGGTTTCCCATGAGGTTTTCCCTCTTTCCTCACTTTATTTCGATGTTCATTAGTTGCATTGTTCATGGGTACCTAACATGGCCTCTGTTGTCGAGACCCATTCATTATGTATACTCCCTAGTAGTGTTCAGGGGGGGTGTTGGAGACATTACACATGGATTTTCCTTTTTATTTTATTTTCCTAAGTTTATTTGGCTATGTTGAGGGTCCCTTAGTATGAGATATTCTACCCTCATTGAGAATATTCTCCCCTAGACAAGGGTGTTGTTATAGCAAGATTTGTCTCACCCTATACAATATTGCACATAAGACCTTTTTCCATTTCCCTATGCAGACTTGTCATCCCTTCTTGCAAGTTCCAGAGCTAAAAAATACATTTTTTCCACATGTATGCACCTTTCCTACTATACAACATGTGTATACACAGGTTGCTCCACTACAGCTTGCGTACATCGGGATATGTGCCCAAAAATGAAAAATGGAGTCGGGTTTCCATGTCATGACAGGAGATCTATGATCCTTGGCCCTCCATATACTGGAAACGTTCTGACTCAGCCCTTCAGTTCCATTTGAAGGCTATAAATGGGTCAATTCTAAGCTATGGAAAGAGGAGAAAGAATTCAAATTTGAGAGAAAAGTTACTCTGGAGAAATTATCTACTTCATATTGAGTCTGCATCCCTTTTTCCTTTAAGTCTGAACACAGTGTTCAGCCCCCAAGCTCTTCCCTTATTGATTAAGAACCTCATTGCCTCTCTTCTATGAGCTTGCCTTTGGTGGAGGATTGAAGTGGTGGACGCCCAGCTGCAAGGAACTTAGTTTCTCGGTACCGAACCGTGCCGACACGGAAGTATGAAACTTTCTTACTTCTCTTGATCATATATTAATCGAAATATTCTTTTTTCGTCCAATTGATATCTCGCAAATATTTGAATTATCATCCATGGACGTATTTGTTAGGTATATTAATGGATTGTGCTATCTAATGTAACCTTTTATATTATCACCATATGCTTGCTTTGCTTGGTTGTTAAGAACTAGTTGCAGGTATATAGCTTTGGGTCAAAGTGCTCAATGGTGGACTTCATTGAACATCTGGACGAGGGAGGCCTTTTATCTTATCTCGCTAGCATATTGGTTTATATAGCATGTTTTGGGATAGAGTTGATTTTTGCAGTCATTCCGTCTGTTGTGGTTTACCTTAGCCATAGAGAGTTTTTCCCTCGTAACAAAATTGGCGACCATACTGGGGATTGACCTTCTTTCTTAGGGTTTGGAGTACTTTTCTCCTTATATTTCTCTCATTCCTTTTTTGCTTCTTGTCGTATCATTGTTTGACAGCCTCTGTTCACTATGGGTCTGAGTTTTCAGCTTTCTCCCTTGCCTGGATTTATTTTTGAAACATATACGAGGCATTTTGCTTGACAGTCGCGTTTATACATGGGTTGTCCTTCTGCAAGCTGCATACATATGCTCTGTTTCTCTCAACAGTCACGTACATCGACCTCTTGTGCTTGTTTACTGGGTTTGGTGGTTAATGGGTGGGATTTGATGTTTGTTGAGTCTTCTTAGGTCTCTATAGTGACTGTTGAGTGTCTATGGGATGACATGAAACCTGTCTTGGGTTGAATTTTTGGACGAAGTCTTTCTCATCACCTTTTCATTTTGATTGTCCTTGTACATTGGGCTGGGTGTTATGCTCCTTGGTATTATGCTTAAGTTATCTCTTTCTATACACAGTAGGGTTTATATACCAAGTTGTTGTTCAGTCCATGCATTTTCAATTTTTTTTCGAAAATACAAAAATATTAGGCATTTTGCATTGCTTGGCATTTTGGTCTTTTTAGTCCTTGTCATTAGCTTAGTGCATGTAATGAAAGATTGCATTTTTACTTCAAAATTGCAGTGTTGAAATCGAAAATTGCATTGTTTTTAGAAGCATATCATTCATTGAAAATCAAAGTCAGGACTTTGCATTGTATTCATATTTACTTCATTTGTTGAGTCATAACATCATGAGTTTCACTACCATACCTTTTTGAGTAAGCACAAACATTAAAAGTAACGCTGTCATTTAAAATTGATTAGTCGCGATTTTATTTTCTAGGGTGCACAAACTAGCTTAGGATTTAGTGCCTTGGAATAGAATTTTGTGAGTAAACTTCTCCAAGGAAATTAAATCAACATATGTGTCTGACAAAGGGAGTGGAGAAATCCATTGTATAATCAGTAATATCAGGAGGCTCTGCTCACACCGGAGTTAATCACAAGGTTGCGCGAGGTTGGTTGAAGGGATATCCCCTTCGATACCTTCTTAGCGTCAAAGATATTTTTGGGGATCTATTCGTATCTGGGGATCTTGCTAATGCCTTTACCTCCGTGAGAGGTGGTACTTTCAAGGTTTCAGGCTTTGCTACCCTGCCCATACGATGGACCTGACTTACAACTTCTCGCAAGTGCATTAGTTATAAATTGGTTGCTTAGTTGCTTGACTTAGGTGCCACATAGGTTACTTGCAGGGGTTATTATGCAGGAACCCTGGGTCAGATAAGGGTTGGACAACACACAACCTTTATGGAGGATTACCTCTCTCGGGGGATCTGACCGACTGGTTGTTAAGCCCACGAGGGCCCTTATCACTGATTATGATACCTCCAATCTTTAGCAGGGAGTCTCAGGCCCCTCTTGGGAGAGACATGCCTTCTTTAGGGAGGGAGGCCACTTTCAACCACTTTACATCGTTTGTGTGCATATTGGTTGTTTGATTTTCAGTGTGCTCTTTGATTACTAGTTGGCCTTAAGAGTTTATACTGAGTTTTCATTATCATGGATAGTGGAGTTCCTTTGGCTCCCTC
>JASDQU010506948.1:31164-41634 GCA_032191745.1 Picea mariana
TCACTTTCCATAATGGTATGTAGAACTATGACACTCACTCCATGCTTTGGGTGTCTAGTCATTTTCCTATTGATATGCCAAATGTTCCTTCAACTTTTTCATCCTCTCCCTACCCCACTTATATGAATCCTAGCACTGGAATAGGGGGCACCATGGACCCGCTACCTACATATTCATTTGATATGAGTCATGTCCCCCAACTGACTTTCACTATGGGAGGTTGGAACCTCCCCTCTTACGGATCTAGTCCTGGCTATGCTCCTTCAGGAGCCAGTATTCAAATGGGTGCTTATTCTACTCATTACACCCCATCTGTGTATTCTTCGTCTGCCATGACGGTACCCTCGAACACTTTTCCCATGACGAGTCCACATATATCCTCGGGTCTTCTCTATGGGAAGAATCGGTTTTACAGTTCGGGCTACCCTCTTCACGGAACCCCTTCACATGGGGGAAACATATATCCTCACTTGAATAATTCCTATCATACCTCTGTCTCTTCGCAGACTTCAGTGATGATGCCCGTACAAGCCTCTTCAGACCAATTTGGCAAAGGATACTACCTTTCTGGACAGGGATACGGGGTAAACCAGGACCCTTCCTGGCATACAATCTTTCAAAGCCAATCTTTCCCTGGACCTTGGTATAAAATGTCACAACTCACCGCTAGTCCAGTCACTGCCAGTCATACTGGAGCTCCATCACCAAACTCTGCAAGTGATGCTGAAAACCTGCACCCAACCATTGCTAGTCATGTTGGGGGCATTACTCTAGTTGCCACGAGCCTTATCGATGTCACATCTCCAACCTCTGTACATCATGTGGGAGATGACACTCTGGCCTTTTCCAATCATGCTGAGAGCATGTCACCAACCTTTGTGAATGACGTTGGGGGCATCGAGAAGCCTAGACATCTCAGACGCAAACCTATATTCCTTTGCAAGACTTGCAAAGAAGATCAACTTACTCATTTGTGTCCAGCTACTGCTGGGATACCAGAAGCGTGGGGCTCTCCCAAGGGCCCTACAAATTTTGAGACGTATTTGGTTTCTCCACATCTAGTTTCCCCGTTGATTGACACGACAGTCCTGCCGCTGCAATCCTCTCCTAACCACACTCCTGTTGTAGAGGGTGGTGTGTCTCCTATCCCCGTTATCATGCATCCTCTTCAACCCATGGTTGAAGAAGTGGTCATACCAGTGCAATATCTGGTCAATCCAACTCTCCCTTTTGAGGGTGATTCGTCCTCCAACCATGTTGTTAGCATTCCTGATCTCGCACCTTCTGAACAAGAGAGAGTTTTACTCTCCCCAAGTTCTCTCCCTCCAAGTCTTGAGGAGATTCCCTTTGATTAGGATGGCCTTGTGGGATATCCAATGCCCCCCTCCTATGTCTTTTCCAATAAGAGACATTATCTGATATATCACGAATGTGATAACCTCTGTTAGCACTTTATCCTCCTCGACTTGGAGAGATTTGGGTTTTCCCGAGCTTATGTCGGTTATTCATAAGGTACTGACATTCCACAGAATTCCATCACAGGAGCCTTGGCCTCCCCCGTGACTTGCTGCCTAGAAACTCCCAACCGAGCTTGATTTAAGCTCTTTTCCGACTCGTCTAAAAACCAAAAAGATTGTCGAGTCATTTGTCCTTTCACATTCCTTTAATTGGACTTGAAAGGTCGTGAGTCGTAGTTAAGCTCTTTTCCGACTCGTTTTCAAAAAGCGAAAAGATTTTCGAGTGAACTTGTCTCTTTTACACTCGTAAATTGGATTTGAAAGGACGTCTATTTGGCACAAGTTTATCCCTTTTTTACACCAAGTAGACTAAATGTCATGAAAAAGGACATTTTTTGGCGTTAAGTTGTGATTGCATCTCATGCCCCTACTTACAGTATTGAGCCTATAGTTGGTTCTCGCTTTGCGTTATAAACCGTTTGCCTCAACAGTGTTTGCATCCTCAACCAAGCAGAGCCTCATTTTATCCTTCTCAAATTGACACCCTATACCCAGGAGGGAACATTCCCCCGAGTGTCCATCTCCCGCATACATCTCCTTGCATTGAGCATAGGTATGTTCCACTGTTGGAACTAGTTTTACTTACTTGCGACACTTGTTTCCTCCTCTGTATCACAACATTCATTTGTCTATGAAAAAACAAAAAACGATGGGCAAGAAGGGAGTATTATCTTATATTGACAGTAGTCGTGTCACCTTTGAACAGAGCACAAAGTTATTGAGTCCATTTGTCATCATAATTTTGGGTTTAGCATGGCCTTAGGAAGCTAAGCTCGTTACAGAGAGTCTTCTCCACTGACTGGTTACTCTTCCAGTCCCTATGGAGAATATCATTTATGCCTCTTGCATCTCACAGTTCCACCATTGAGTCTATGTTGTCGAAGTCTTTCGTATGTCTCATGCTCTTGTTCAAAGGAATTCTATCAACTTATGTCGGCCATTTCTTAGAAATCTTGAATTTGCATGTCGACCATACCCTCGGTTGTCTTAGAATCACATGATATTGTAGTCTTATCATGCGCCCTGGTCCTACTTTCATCATTAGTAGGTAACCTTGAACCCAACAGTCGACTTCTCATCATTGGTCATTGACTAGGTGGTTTCCCTTATGTTCGACGGCAAGACATCTATTCACACATTGGGATTCATGTAGTGTCTTAGATGCCATTAGCCTTATTGGTGGTTTCCTAACCTTTGTCAACAATTTTCCTCATTGGCTGCAATTTAGAGGGTCTTTTTCATGTACCGCTTGCACTTGGCGCACGCGAAAGACACACAGGGTCGTTGGTTCATGAACATGTTCTTCGTCCGATTTCCTCCAAATCATGAAGCTCCTGCTTTGTACCTCGTGTTGAATGATGAGAGATGCCTTAATGCTCTCCTTGCAACAGATCTCCTTCCATCGACTTCAGATCATCTATTCTGGAAACGAGACCTAGAGTCTTATGAGTACCTTGAGGCTTGTAGTCATTAGTGGCAGGTTCTCTCACCATCAATAGTTTGGAATACATCAATGTCTCCTGATCGGTGGATACTTAAGGTGTTTGACACTGACTCCTTTATTCACACTTGTAAGAATTTACTCAGTGCCTTGATACCTACTTTCATTATCAGTAGGTTGTCTCATGTTTGTTAACAGTATACCTCAATGAACGATAATCAAACGATGTCTCATTGTGTTCGACCTCAACTCCTTAATTCACATGATGTAGACTTGCACCCTTGGCGCATTGTGTAGAAGACTTCAAGACACCAGTATGTGGCCGCATCTTTCCTGAGTTGTTTCTTCCTTTTCATTGGACAAATACCTATATGACTTAAGTGATCATGGAGATCAGATTGTACTCCATTGTATACAGATATCTTTAGATTGGTTTTGAGATTGGTTCTATTGGGCCTTGTTCGTGACTATGACGACCTTTGGCATGTAACTGCATTTGTATTGCCTATTCATGGCCATGGACACTTGTTTGGTATATTTTCACATGGATATGCAGTGTAAGTCAATTAGTAGCCATGTATGCAGAGTCAATGCAAAATTTAATGAGCAACTAGTTCTTCCAGCTGGTTCCCCATCACTCCACTTCTGGGTTGTTTGTAATGTATTTCGGTCATCGCAGATACTCCTTTGACCTCACACATTAGGAGCCATCTATTATAGCAATATTTGTCTCACCCTATACAATATTGCACAAAAGACCTTTTTCCATTTCCCTATGCATACATGTCATCCCTTTTTGCAAGTTCCATAGCTAAAAAATACATTTTTTCCACATGTACGCACCTTGCCTACTATACAACATGCGTATACGCAGGCTGCTCCACTACAACCCGCGTACATCGGAATTTGTGCCCAGAAATGAAAAATGGAGTCGGGTTTCCATGTCACGACAAGAGATCTATGATCATTGGCCTTCCATATACTGGAAACGTTCCGACTCATCCCTTCAGTTCCATTTGAAGGCTATAAATGGGCCAGTTCCGAGCTATGGAAAGAGGAGAAAGAATTCAACTTTGAGAGCAAAGTTACTCTGAAGAAATTATTTACTTCATATTAAGTCTGCATCCCTTTGTCCTTTAAGTCTGAACATAGTGTTCAACCCCCAAGCTCTTCCCTTATTGATTGAGAACCTCATTGTCTCTCTTCTATGGGCTTGCCTTTGGTGGAGGATTGAAGTGGTGGAGGCCCAGCTGCAACGAACTTAGTTTCTCGGTACCGAACCGTGCCGACACGGAAGTCTATAACTTTCTTACTTCTCTTGATCATATATTAATCGAAATACTCTTTTCCCGTCTAATTGATATCTCGCAAATATTTGAATTATCATCCATGGGCGTATTTGTTAGGTATATTAATGGATTGTGCTATCTAATGCGCTAACCTTTTATATTGTCACCATATGCTTACTTTGCTTCGTTGTTGAGAACTAGTTGCAGGTATATAGCTTTGGGTCAAAGTGCTCAATGGTGAACTTCATCGAACAACTGGACGAGGTAGGCCTTTTATCTTATCTCACTAGCATATTGGTTTATATAGCATGTTTTAGGATAGATTTGATTTCTGCAGTCATTCCGCCTGTTGTGGTTTACCCTAGCCACAGAGAGTTTTTCCCTCGTAACAGAATTGGTGACCATACTGGGGATTGACCTTCTTTCTTAGGGTTTGGAGTACTTTTCTCCTTAGATTGTTCTCATTCCTTTTTTGTTTCTTGTCGTATCATTGTTTGACAACCTTTGTTCACTCTGGGTCTGGGTTTTCATCTTTCTCCCTTCTCTTGCTTTGTTTTTGAAACATATACGCGGCTTTTTGCTTGACAGCCACGTATATACGCGGGTTGTCCTTCTGCAAGTTGCGTACATATGCTTTGTTTCTCTGAACAGTCGCGTACATCAACCTCTTGTGCTTGTTTACTGGGTTTGGTGGTTGTTGGGTGGGATTTGATGTTTGCTGAGTTTTCTTAAGTCTCTGTAGTGATTGTTGAGTGTCTGTGAGATGACAGGAAACCTGTCTAGGGTTGAATTTTTGGGCGAAGTCTTTCTCATCACCTTTTCATTTTGATTGTCCTTGTACATTGGGTTGGGTGTTCTGCTCCTTGGTATTCTGCTTAAGTTATCTCTTTCTATACACAGTAGAGTTTATATATCAAGTTGTTGTTCAGTCCATGCATTTTCATTTATTTATTTAAATACAAAAATATTAGGCATTTTGCATTGCTTGACATTTTGGTCTTTTGAGTCCTTGTCATTAGCTTAGTGCATGTAATGAAAGATTGCATTTTTACTTCAGAATTGCAGTGTTGAAATTGAAAATTGCATTATTTTTAGAAGCATATGATTCATTGAAAATTGAAGTTAGGACTTTGCATAATATTCATATTTACTTTATTTGTTGAGTCGTAACATCATGAGTCTCACTACCATACATTTTTGAGTAAGTACGGCCATTAAAAGTAACACTATAATTTAAAATTGATTAGTCACGATTTTATTTTCTAGGGTGCACAAACTAGCTTAGGATTTAATGCCTTGGAATAGGATTTTGTGAGTAAACTTCTCCAAGGCAATTAAATCAACATATGTGTCTAATAGAGGGAGTGGAGAAATCCATTGTATAATCAGTAATATCATGAGGCTCCGCTCACACCGGAGTTAATCACGAGGTCGTGCGAGGTTGGTTGAAGGGATATCCCCCCGATACCTTCTTAGCGTTAGAGATATTTCTCGGGATCTATTCGTATCTGGGGATCTTGCAGGTGTCTTTACCTCTGTGAGAGGTAGTACTTTCAAGGTTTCGGGCTTTGCTACCCTACCCATACGGTGGACCTAACTTATGACTGCTCGCCTTTGCATTGGTTATACATTGGTTGCTTAGTTGCTTGACTTAGGTGCCACATAGGTTACTTGCAGGAGTTATTCTGAAGGTACCCTGGGTCAGATAAGGGTTAGACTACACACAACCTTTATGGAGGATTACCTCTCCAGGGGGATCTGACTGACTAGTTGTTAAGCCCACGAGAGCCCTTATAAATGATTATGATACCTCTAATACTTAGCAGGGAGTCTCAGGCCCCTCTTGGGCGAGACATACCTTCTTTAGGGAGTGAGGCCACTTTCATCCACTTTACCCCATTTGTGTGCATATTGGTCGTTTGATTTTCGGTGTGCTCTTTGATTACTAGTTGGCCTTAAGAGTTTATACCGAGTTTTCATTATCATGGATAGTGGAGTTCCTTCGAATCCCTCATTTACTACTACCCCNTCGAAATGATGTTCACTCATTACATTGGGAAAAATATTTCCACTTTTCATAATGGTATGCAGAACTATGATGCTCAGTCCATGCCTTCAGTCTCTAGTCATTTTTCTGTTGATATGCCAAATATGCCTTCAACTTTTTCATCCTCTCCCTACCCCACTTATATGAATCCTAGCACTAGATTAGGGGGAACCATGGCCCCGCTGCCTACATCTTCGTTTGATATGAGTTATGTCCCCCAACCAAATTTAACTGTGGGAGGTTGGAACCTCCCATCTTACAGATCTAGTCCTGGCTATGCTCCTTCAGGACCAAGTATTCAAATGGGTGCTTATTCTACTCATTACACCCCATTTGTGTATCCTTCATCCACCATGTTGGTTCCCTCGAACACTTTTCCCATGACGAGTCCACATATATCCTCGGCCCTTCAGTTCCATTTGAAGGCTATAAATGGGCCAATTCCGAGCTATGGAAAGAGGAGAAAGAATTCAACTTTGAGAGAAAAGTTGTTCTAGAGAAATTATCTACTTCATATTGAGTCTGCATCCCTTTGTCCTTTAAGTCTGAATACAGTGTTCAGCCCCCAAGCTCTTCCATTATTGATTGAGAACCTCATTGTCTCTCTTCTATGAGCTTGCCTTTGGTGGAGGATTGAAGTGGTGGAGGCCCAGTTGGAAGGAACTTAGCTTCTTGGTTCTGAACCGTGCCGACACGAAAGTCTGTAACTTTCTTACTTCTCTTGATCATATATTAATCAAAATACTCTTTTCCCATCCAATTGATAACTCGCAAATATTTGAATTATTATCCATGGGCGTATTTGTTAGGTATAGTAATGGGTTGTGCTATCTAATATGCTAACCTTTTATATTATCACCATATGCTTGCTTTGCTTGGTTGTTGAGAACTAGTTGCATGTATATAGCTTTGGGTCAAAGTGCTCAACAATGGACTTCATCGAACATCTGGGCGAGGTAGGCCTTTTATCTTATCTCGCTAGCATATTGGTTGATATAGCATGTTTTGGGATAGAGTTGATTTCTGCAGTCATTCCATCTGTTGTGGATTACCCTAGCCATAGAGAGTTTTTCCCTCGTAACAGGTGCCACATACCCTCTAGTCAACTCTTAGTTACCATTCAGTTAGTCTAGTTCAGTGAAGTGTTGCATGCCAACATTGGTTTTATAATTAAGTGTTGTATGCTAACCTCGAGATCATCACCAATAATGCACACTTACATTGGGATCATCACTAGTAAGGCACATTCCACATGTGTGAGTGATCTTCTCCTCATTTTGCTCTGGTTTGACTAGTTAACTGACGACCGCATGGCCAGTTAACTAGGACTAGGCGGTAGTTGACTCCAGTGATTGCTTGTGTGTGTTAGATCTCTCTAGAACACTCCTAATGTACATTAGTTGACCAATATGGTGAGTTAGTTGCATTATACAGAGTACATCACTTGTATTGTATCATTTCTCTCATTCGATTAATATAATTTCTTTCATTCTTTCCTCCATTTTTTTTCTTCTCTTCACACCATTTGCAAGTTGTGTAAGTTTGATTGTTAGCTAGATTTTCTATGCAGGTATCTCATAAACTCTAGAGTGGATGTAAATGTAATACAACAAGATGTGTGTGGTGTAGTGTTTGGAAGCCCCTACGTGTATATGAGAGATGCAATCTCCATGAGGAGAGAAACCTACCATCGCTTGATCAAGGATGGGAAGTCTTTCGTCATCGATGCACACAATGGTAAATCAAAGATGTAATATCCCTAGGCTGAACCCAATTGTAATGTAAATGAAAATGTACTCTAGTTGGTGAGTTGTTTGATATCATTTTTGTATGCACCTTTCATGGCATAGTGCGTGCATGTACTGCATAGTGAAATGAGGAAGTGTGCACATTCTAGGATACCGCGTGCAACAACTTAATAGCGTGCGACTTTGAGACCAAGGAGCCTTGTGTATATGCTGTGTTTTATATGCTGGTGAGCCAGTTTTGTGATTATTAGGCTGGAGAGCCTAGATGTTAAAGGCCAGTGCGCCTACTTTTGTATATTTGTCAACATTAATATAAAATACATCGTTGCACGCAGACCGACCATGATAAAAGAGAATGGGCGACTAAACTCCACTAGTTAAGGGAAAGGGGGGGGCTAAAAGTTAAGGAAAAGGGATAAGCTACGGAGCTTAAGCTAAAAAAGAATATTATATTAATATTTATTAAATATAAAGTATGGATAATTATTTTATCCTAAGTTCCAAAGTTGGGGACAAGTGGGCCAAAGTAGCTTCCAACATGACAGGTGTCAAGTTGGGGACATGCATAGATATTGTTTGGAATTAGTTCATTTTCGGGGGATTTTGAACATCATTCCTACCACCATTCAGTCAATCACTCCATCATCATTCACACACCCATTAAGCTATCCTCGGTACCTTCCTATCACTATACCTGAACATGTATCCATAGCCATACATGTTTGTGTACCTAGTTAGCTTGGGAGCTAGACTGAAGAGGCAGGTTGTTAGGCATCTGAGCAATTTCTCTCTGGGTGATAGAATTGTTGGGGAATTGATTTCCTAAAGGTGCTAAAATGCAGCTACAGGGCTCTGAGAATTCTTGTCCGGCCTGTTGCTGAAGCCCAGAAAGGAAGTGGGGTAGCCGACGGACTGTTGAGCAGAGAAGGAGCACACTTCTTGGGGTGGGACAGGCATGTGGGGAATGAGGGACTGTAGGTTGTTAGTTTGAGTTGGCAACTGTGACAGATTCTTTCATGTTGTCTATGAACCATTAGCATGGTTAGGAATCCCTTTACCCGGGTGGAATTTAGTCCCAGCTAGGGGGTGACTCGCTACTGAGAGTGATGAGCAGTGTGGTCTAAGGCTGGGAAGTTCGTGGAAGGTCTGCACGTAGTTGGTGATATTCTTACCAAGATAAGTGTCAATTATGTGATAAATTTACATGTTGCATTATTATTTATGTGTTTATTTTTATGGGTATTGTCTGTATATGCTGCATGTATATATTTATTGTTATTTTAGTATGAAACCATGCATTTACATAATGTATTTGTTTGTTTACGTTTTATATATATTTTCGTGAGAGTTCTGTGTGTATATATTTTAATTGCATGAAGTTTGAAAAAATTATGTGGCATAGCTTAGTTCGATGTTGGGTATGTTATAGTATGTTCCGCAGAGAGAATGAAAACGTTATCTTGTGTATCGTGGCCCGGCCTGGGTGGCCGAGGATGTTGTAATATGGTATCAAAGCCTCAGTTTTCAACACTGAGCCTGGATGGGCCGAGAAAGTTTGAGTTGAAGTGAAATTTCACAGAGGATTTAATTCAAAGTGATCCAGGTGGATATCGGTGGTCACCCACCTTTTCCGACTGGCTCAAAACTGTTTTTTGGCAATTTTGGCAATTTACTATTTTTTAGCAGGTTTTAACTTCCGGGGCCATTTTGAGGGCCTAAATGAAGGTTTTTCAAGATAGAGGTTCTCGATAATAGCCAATGGCATGATTGAGCCCCCAAAATGAATCTCCTCGACGATACCTTTCCAACGAGCTATCACACGCCTAAAACGGAGATCGTATGCAAAAGTGATGACCCCGGGAAGTTGATGTACTCACTTACCCAAACGGGGCCCACATGACTTTTGGCGCTTCATCTCCTAGGGTTAGGTTTTTGGATGTCTAGGACTTTTGGCATTCCCGTTTATTGTAAAAATGCCTTCAAAGCCTCATTGTAATCATCTTCTGGCGAATGTGAGTAGCCGTCACATCTCTTCTGAGAGATAAGCTGCCACCATTCTAGCGAGTCTTTCACTCTGTATATTTGCAGTCTCTGTACATTTCTTTGATTAATAGAAATCGTGTATTACTGTATATCTGTGTTTATGGTTGCATCTCTGATACATTTTTGTTATATTATTGAATATCTGCAATATCTCTGTGCATTTCTTTATTATATCTCCGCTCTCATTTCGTGCCAAAAATAATCCGGATCAGTGGTATCAGAGCAGGCTGCTCTTGATCGTTTTTTCAGTGCATGTCCCCAACGAGGTCCGAGTATAGCAAGTTGGGTCTCGAGCTTGTCTCTCTTGAAGACAATCACTCTCGCACACCCAGAAAACCCTCAATGGCGGAAGAAAAGAAAATCGACGGAGCAGATGATACTATCA
>JASDQU010506949.1:0-18351 GCA_032191745.1 Picea mariana
TGGAGCCTAAATCCATCACTAACACAAGAATTCACCAGCTGAGGAATAGATCCATTTCAGAGTATCTCATTAAATGGAAGAAACTACCGTCTGAAGATTTCACTTGGGAAGATGAGTCTTTTATACAGAAGCATCCAGAGTTACTCAAGTGTTGCGGACAACACTTGTCTCAAGGGGAGGGGCATGTTAAGCCCTAATATTGGCTCATTACCCCTTAATTGGGGCATATTATATTAGTAATGTTATTTTATTTATGTCGGCTTTAGGCCATTAGTACCTCCTAGTCTCCTATATATACCAAGGAGACATTTTCATTTTGAATCATATTGTACTTGAACATTTAAGTGGGGTAAAAGGAGGTTTCCCCCTCGAAGAGGCTTATTATATGAAATTATCTCTTTTTCAAGGCGTTGAGTACTTTTTCTGAGGTTTTTCTATGCTATATTGATATTTGATTCTTAACATTCCTATGGACAAATTGTATATTGTGGAACTCTGGGCATTGTTTGCAGCTTGCGGAAGATTCAAAATATCATTTTGAGGTCATCAATCTGGGAACCCAAAATCTAAAAAGTGTGCCAAGTATGGAACACAAAAATGTTGGCCCAGACTTATTGTTGCTAATATATTGAAATTTGTAATAGCTTTGTCATTACCTAGCAAGATATTATTTTCATGTTTCTGGACAAGTTTTGTAGGGATGGTTGGTTGTTGAGAATTTTGCTTATTAATGATGATTTTTATGGTTGTTGCATGATTTCATTTTAGTATTAAAGTTTTATATCTAGAAAGAAGTATGAGGATGGGCAGAACATGAAAATGTGACTAGGGAGTTGGAGTTTTCGTGAACCCACCAACGCGAGGATGCAAAATAGGGTGAAAAGGTTTCCCCAGAAGATGTGAGGCCACAATGGCCAAATTGTATAGATCAAAACATTTAAATGCATAATGTGTAACATGGAAGAGGGGACGATGTTGGGTTTTGGTGGTCAATTTGTATATGGTGGAGGAGTGGGTGCCAATTCTTTCGTACCAGTGTGTCCAGTTGTCACTAGTAAGAGCATAGTTAATTTATATTAGGAAAGACGCGAAGTTGGTGGGGATGGAAGGCAGCAACAAATAATTTGAGAGAAGTTAATGTATATAAGGAACCCACAGTGGAATTGTATATCATGTCTGTTTTGAGTACGAAACAATAAACAAACGAGTTTGTAAGCACCAACCCGACAGCCGCGACTATAAAATTGGCTAAGTATGGAAAGGAAAAGCGGTCAGTCATATTCGTCATGTGAGAATATAGATAGATATGAATACATGTCAGCCTGCCAACCCAGAAACCAGATATCATAGAAATGGGACTAAGTATACATCCAGAAAGCGATGACGAATGGGAATGAGAAAAGGCAAGTTCATATGCACCAACCTGGAAACCGCAGCCATAAAATTGACTAAGTATGGAAAGGAACATTGGTCAGTCAGATTCGTCATGTGAGGATATAGATGGAGATGAAGATATGTCATCCCTCCAAACCTACAAACCGCGATCATATAAAGATGACTAGGTATATAACCAAAAAGTGATAATGTACGAGAAGAAGAAAACCGAAAAAGGGTTAAGTATCTGACAATAGAAAATCCATTTTTTTGTTTATTAATGACAATGTTTTGGAACCCCTATTGGGTTCTCCCTAGTAAAAGCACAAACTGTAGACCACAAAAGTTCTTTGGCTTCAAGATGTATATGACGGAACAGGGAAGATAGGTGTTGGATACTGCGAACCTGGGACCTGATGGGTAAATAATCAACTAAGTATTGGCCAAGATAAAGTTTTGATATTTATTTCAATAATATTCATAATAATATATATTAATGGATTATTTTTGTTTCAATTGCAAATCATCTTCCAATTTAGAGGATGTTGTTCAGTTTGCAATTTTTTTTGAAACCACATAATTTTTGATTGCAAGATGTATATAACGCAACAAGAAGCAACAGAGTTTGGAAGTGCCAACCCGACAACCGTGGCCATAAAATTGGCTAAGTATGGTAAGGAACAATGGTCGGTCAGATTCATCATGTGAGGATATAGAAGGAGATGAAGATATGTTATCCTGCCAACCCTGGAACCCGTGATCATAGAAAGGTGACTAAGTATATAAACAGAAAGCGATAATAGACGAGAAGAAGAAAAGGGGAAAAGGGCTAAGTATCTCACAGAAGAAAATCTATTGTTCCTTTATTAATGCCAAGATTTTTGAAACCTTGGTGAGTTATCACTAGTTAAATCATGAATTGCAGATCATGAAAGTTCTTTGACTGCAAGATTTATATGAAGGAACATGGGACATAGTTGTTGGATATCACAAACCCAAATTGCAGATCATAGTTGTTGGGACATAGTTATCACTAGTTAAAGAATAAATTGCAGATCATGAAAGTTATTTGGCTGGAAGATATATATGATGGAGCAGGGGACATAGTTGTTGAATACCACAAACCCGGGACCTCGTGGCCAGATAGTTGGCCATCAGGTCCCAGGAATAAAGAAATTTTTATATTTATTCCAATAGTACTCATGTTAGTATATATGCATGGATATTATCAAATAAAATAAGTTGCAATATATGCAAGATATTGAACAGGAACATGGCGTCAACACTTGAGTTTACTTGTTATAATTCATTAATTCATTCTATTTACGGGACCCGGAGAATGAAAGTAGGATGGGTCCTCTAATTCCTTTCTTTAAGTATAGGGTTGGCACCACATAAGTATGGTCTATGACGAATTATGCTTCCATGTAAAATGTAAGCAACAAACATATTAGCCTTTATTTAAATTAAAGTACTGGGAAATAGAAAGAAAATATTTTCATCCATGTTTAATGACACAAAGAAAAAATGGTACAAAATAAAATGAAAAGAAATACCAGAGATTGGAAGACACCATTAAAAAAAACGACAAATATTCTATATTCAAATAAGATTGGTTACAAAATACAACTGTGATTATTTTCCACAATGATTGCGATTTGGCCTGCCACTAATCAATAAACAATATGTACAATGATGAAGCTTCTTGACGATCAAATCCTTTATTCGTAAAAAACAACGAGTTGAATATCAATTTCAGGTCTTGGACTTAATTAGTGCTTCCAACTAGATCTATCCCAGTTTTTTGAATAACTTGTTTCTTCTAGATATGGCTTGCTAGCATTGGTTGGTTATTCAACATTCCATTCTTTGTTAAGTATTAATTTCCCTCTGTCGTCGAAAACTTTGGGTTTAAGGTGATTTCCTTGTAATGTTCATGACCATTGATATTCGAGACAACTTAGAAATGTGATTCAGGCCCAATTCAAAGTTGAGGGAGTCGTTTTATGTGACATCAGTTATGGGATAGAAAAAAATTAAAGTATGTTGTGACTACTATTCTCCCTGTATTCGATCATTTGTTTGGTTGAAAAGCCTGCCTAAAGATTTGTATGTTGTACTTCTTTGTTTTATTACAGTAAATTGGAAGAAACGCCCATGCCAGATGAAAAATTTTCTTATGTTGAAGTACATGACTTCTTCTGGTAGCATAGGTTTGGAAACTGTATCAAATGTTGCAGATCACATCAGAATATATCTTTCGTCATAGTGGTGGAAGATATGGTGGCCCACAGAAAGGTCTGGAATGTTCGGAGGTGACGCCAAATATGTGGAGTTTGTTGGCAGCCACCAATAATTTTCAATTCTTATCACAATCAAAGTTTCCATAAAGACATTATATCTTTTTGTAGTTGCCATCACCTTCCCTTTGTAAATATTTATGTTTTTGAGTTTCAAGCCGATGATTGGGTTAAGCTTATCTAATTGAGTTTTTTCATTTTCATTTTCATTTGTTTTGTTTTTTATTCATGACCGTAAGCATGAATTTAAATATAAAACTTGGGCTTGGTTTCATATCTTTTTACCTTAGAAATGTCGCTTTGAAGGCACCCATATATGGATAAAACTAAAGTCTTATGAACTTATTGATTAATACACTATCAAAATCTTTGTGTATTACGGGTATCATGACTTCATTGGTTCTATAGTTAATCGTTGAATTAATTTGTGAAATTATCAAATGCATTAAAATGTTGCTTTAACATTTGATATGGTTTTCATAAACTCAACAGTCATATCAACATTCATGTAAATTGGTATAGGCGTGTTGTAACTACATTTTCAATTCGCCTTGTTGGCCTGAATATTAATGAGATCATTCATTATGCGAATGGGGTTTTGTACTTTAGAGGGTTTGGTAGTCATCATGAGAAATGGTTCATAGTTTTATGAGCCCTCTGGTTTTCATTTTCCCTAACTCTTCTTTCCAAGTTATGAAAGTCCCCAAAATTTTCATTTGTCATGCCATTACAGTTTGCACAGACTTTTCACTGCTCCTCATCTTCTGGAAACCCAAACCTATCCCTTGTGATATCTATTGTATCCTTTTCATAATGGCAATGGAACCTATAGTTTGCATCGAGATGAATGGTTGCCAAGATATTCTAACCCATGATGACGCCATAGATGACCTAAAGGCTCATGGGTGGGATGTGTTCCTCAAGAAGTTCGAAGGCTACAACCTCTTGGTTGCAAAGGATTTTGCATAGGCTTTTGATGGTTTTAGGGCCAAGGTTAGGGATGTACAGTTACAAATAACATAGGATTTCATAAGTAGGGCGACAAGACTTACATTGAAAAGAGAAAAGTAGTTTAAGAATGCTAAAATGGATGATGTTCCATGGAGTTTATTCATGGCTTCCCGCAAATCCACTTTCTGTCCAAAAAGTATTCCCATTGGTTTTCTAAAACCTAGATGGCATAACCTCATTTTAATTTTGAAACAGTTTGTCACTTGTGAAGGCCGGTATGGGTTGGTTTTTCTGTACCACATTCAGTGGCTTATGATTTTCATAGGGTTTGAATTGAATATGTCTTTCTACCTCCTAATGAGACTTTACAAAATGTCTAAGAACTATAAGAGACAGAGCATGAACTCTCTGTCGAGTCTATTTCATCACGGGCTCGTTAAGATACTGTTGGTTTCTCACATATCACAAATCAGTGATAATTGGGAGGGTTTCTTGAGCCAAAATGGCTTCACCTAGGTCGACGATACAATCAGGCCCCATTTAATTGTAAACCGCAATTTGGACAGACCAATGACTGAAGGCCAATATTTCAATTCACTTGATGGCTCTGAATTTAATGAACCAACTTCTATTCTTGATGAAATCCATGTGGATAAGAAATTGTTGTGTATGTTTTCATCTAGAAGATATTTGGAATAGGTAATTGATGAATTAAAAGGGAAATATCACCCTGTGACTATGAACAAATCTAATTTGAACAATAATAAGAAACTTGTTGTGAAGAAATTCTGCAAGGGAAAGAAACAAAAAAGATCAGATTTAAATTTTAGGAATAAGAATGTTGGCTGATTGATTTCTAGGAACCTAGGAAATCGAAAGAGTGATCATCTGAGCTCGATTGATATGATCGAGTTCGATGATCAGTGTTCAGATCGAGAGATAAATGATTTCTTGGCTCATGAAGACCTAGAAAATTAGTGTCTTAGGAAAGAGGTTGTTACCCAGGTTGAACAATATGACTTCATTTATAAATTTCCCTAGTGTCTTAGAGGCAAATAATTTTTTTTTCGGCATTGATTACGACTTGGAACAAGCCACAAGGATACATGAAGCACCCATCGCCGACTGTATTCCACATCAGTCTACCATTACCCCATTTCATTGTGACAATTGCTTAGGCTGGATAGAGCATTATTATAGAGATATTACACTCTTACAGGATCAAGTTAAATGCTTGGCTGCTCAGAATTCTCTATTGGAATAAGAGAACCTTGACTTGGAGGCACAAACACAGAGGGAAAAACAAAAGATTCAAGAGGGTTGGGAATATAATCATTAAAAACACAACTAGTTTCAAAGCCATTATAAATTCCGAACTGTCAGATCCTTCTTTTGCTAATTTCTAATGGTAAAATGATTTTTTTTTTTTATTCCATTCTATTACGAAAATTCAAAATAAGGAGATCTAATTTGATTTCTTTTTCTAATAATAAGACTACCTACATAATTTATGATTATGTAGCCAGTCTCTTTTGAATAATAATTAATATTATTATCTGAAATGGATGATTATGATGTTGATTGCATGGAGCAAACACCTTGAATCATACACTCAATTATTTAGTAGTTTCTTCCTTTTTATGTTTATAAAATTTTGGTTTATTTTTGACAAACCAACTCATGCATGAGTGGTTTCTAGTTTCACTATTTTTGTAATATTATCTCATTTTTGTGGATTCAACTCTATCTTGTATGATAAGAGCATTTGAATCATGAACTAGTTTAAATACTGGTCACTCTTAGTAATGAGAACATCTTTGGTTTTGGACACATTATGGACATATGACTTTCAAGACTGATATGGAGAAGATGTTCACTCCTTGGCTTTAGACGAGTGTGGTGCTTACCTATTATGTTTTTCATTTATCTTATGGAATGTTAATACATTTATATAGCTTTAGTCTTTTCATCGTATGGTATTTCATATTATTCAAGACTTTAATTATGTCTGTAATTTGTTTTTTTACATTATTTATGATCAATATTTCATTTAAATATTGTGGATTTCTATTGGATATTGGATGATGTATTACATTGATGCTTTGTATTAAGTTTATTTTATTATAAGTGTTCATCATTATAAGATCACCATATCTGTATATTTATCATTTTATTGTTATATTCTTGTTCCAAAACACCTTTGAGTTTGTTCTGGGACTGTTAGCACCATTCTATTACAGGTTTTCCTCATAGGAAGGAAAACTAGGAGCTTGAATTGCGTAGGGACATAAAATCATTCTAATTGATTAATTACATGTTAGTTTACTCGCAAATTTTTTTAGATTATATATCAATGAAATAAGAATAGCTTAAATTAGCTTTGACTGTTTATTTATTCTTATTTCAATTGTGTTTGATTAGTATTCTTTAGTTCTTTAGATTTTAAATATTAAACATAAAACATAAAATGTAAGTTCTTTCTTTATCTACTTTATAAACACTTTCAAAAACATTTATTTCACAAGATATCCTGTAAATATTGTAAGTTGTATATACATTGTTCATAATCATATGAAAATATCCATATTTCTATTTTGATGTTCATAAAGTATTAAATTTATATCTTTAGTATCATATCTTCATATATTACTTTCATTATTCTTAGGACTTTAGTTGTCCAATAGATCCATTAAACGCGTCAGGTCATTTCACTCTAGATGGCTTGGGTTATTTAGACAAACCCTTCCCAGATTTGACCTCCTAGGTGACGGTGTGTCAATTACGCTCGTCAACAAATGGTGCTAGAAGGAGGGCCTGAATAAAATTGATGGCACATGGAGGTCGCAATACTCCTCCCCCACACAGTTGCACTCATGTTGTAATGCGTAGTAGCTCAGAAAATCACGTTACACTTGAAAAAAAAACTACCTCAAACAATAACCCTAATATTCCCATTGAACCAGTGACACGAGTTCCTCAAGGGGTCGAAGTCCAAGAAATTGTTCGTCAGTCACTCATAAGAACTCATAGTGCCCTAGCCCGTATCAGACAACTTGGCAGGCCTCTTAATAAACCCATTGATTTCACAGATATTCAAGAACATCTTCAAGGCACTGGTCTTCCTGGAAACCCTTTAAGTGATAATACTACCAATCATATTGAAACACCTATCCTTGGAGTTGGTGGATCTGATATTCCACCTTCCCCACCTAGTTCAGCTCCATGCTCTTCAGGAGGAGACTCTTTAGACGAAAGTTGTTCTTCATCACAACCATCTCAGCCTTCAACACAACCAAATCCCATGGTAAACAAAAATAATCTTTCCAGACCTTGCCTTGATCAAGATGTTGTGGTTATACCTGGACCCCAACACCCATTACTAAAACATCCGGAGAAATCGCTGCCTAAATTTGATCCAAATTCAAAACAATCCTCTAAGGATCACATAAAAATATTTATGTTGGCCATTAGACTCTGGGGTGTTGAAAATGAGGATGTAGTATGCAGATTATTTCCTTACACTTTTGAGGGAAATGCCTCCACATGGTATTTTGCTCAACAACCTCAGACCATCATTTCTTGGGACAAGTTTGAAACTTGTTTTCTTGAAAAATTTGGAGATGATAAATCCATGAAAGTCTTGGTTATGGAACTCTCAAGCTTAAAAATGAACCCTAAGGAAAATGTGAAGGAGTTTAATCAAATATTTATGACGTTAAAGAACAAAATCCCTGCAGATTTGATGCCCGCAAAAATTTTAATTGTTTCATATTATGCTAAAGCCTTGCACAATAACATAGACATATGGGTCAAAAGGTCTAAAAAGAACACATTGTTAGAAGCCTTTGAGGAGGCAAGTCAAATTGAGAAAGATATACTGAGCTTAAAATACAATCTTAGTATTGAAGCTGAAACAACCTCATCTTTTAAGAAGAAAATAGAAATTTTCACTAGGCCACCTCAACTTAAAAATCAGAAAGAAACTTTAGACTTAGAAATCTTGCAGAAAGATTTCCAAAAACTGTCTTCGACTTGAAAATATCAGCCGAGGAGGCATCCAAAAGAAAAGGAAATTTCAAACCTCCTTTCATAAATCCTTTCCCTCCTAACTGGCCAAACCCGACCACAAAAGGTATGAATTTTGAAAGTTTACAGTATGCTTTGCAAACCATCTTAGAAGGACATGATAATTCTTCTTATGTTCCTCCTAAAAATTCTGACGATGCAGTTGAGGAAGAGGTACCAAAAGAGGAGGATTCATCTCCTCCTATTTTTGGTCACTTGTCAGACAGTATCTTCCAAGAAAATTTTGAAATTGTCCACGCTTACAACATAAGAATAAAAACGCAAAACAAACCCCCCGCAAATGTGTTTCTGAAACAGTCAAAGAAAACTGAAATCAAACAAAGCTTTGCAGCCCCAGTTTTAGAATACAATTTAATTGAAGATATGAAAAAATTGAGGGCTAATAAGTATGTTTTTGAATTGTGGAAATTTCCCCTTATTTTGCAGAAAATGCTTCAAAGCATCGTTGAAAACAATAAAAAGAATGATTCTAGCAACAAAAAATCAGCAGAAATTGATTCAAATGCAGTTAAAAATGTCACAACTAAAACGACATCTGAACCTCCAGATAAAAGGGACTTAGCATAAAAATCTATAGAAAATGTAGATAAAACTGTTTTAGGGACAACAACAAAAAATCAACAGAATTCTATTGTTAACACTCGGAAAAATGTCTCGCCTTTTTTGTTAACCTTTGAAATTTTTAATAGGAATGTACATAATTGTATGGTCGATAATTTTTAATAGGAATGTACATAATCTGTATGCCAAAAACTTAATGCAGAAGTTAAACCTTTTGATCTCAAATTCATTTAGCTAGATCGAACAAACATTAAAGTAATTGGTGAGCTTAAGAATGCGTTGATTAGACTATCATCCAATCCTAAATTTCATCAAATAATTGATATTATCGTTGTTGATATTCCTGAAGTTTATGGTCTGTTTTTAGGAAGGGATTGGTCAGAATAGTTGCACGGTTACTTTGCCACAGATTGGTCTCACTTGTGGCTTCTTGAGAATGAACAACCCCCCAAAATCAGGATAATCAGAGAACATTAGCTTAAGCATACTGTAACAGATCTAAATGATACAAATGGGCCTTTCAATACATATACAAATTCATTTGAAACATAGAGAATGAATACCTTCTTTGGTAATTTCATGACCAAAATTTCTTCTATCACTGATCCTGGGCAGTAATCTGAAGTTATAACCCATGCTCATACATCATCTCTGCCAAGTATGCCAAGTACTGCTGACGATGCAAGGATCTGGTCCTTATACTTTGACTATTCCAAATCCAAAGAAGGAGTAGGTGTTGGTTGTTTACTCATCGATCCTACAGGTAATAAGACTTTTAATGCTAGCCAGTTAGAGTTCAAGTGTAATAATAACATGACCGAGTATGAAGCACTTCTACAAGGACTTAGGAAAGCATTGGACATGGAAATGAAAAACTTGATAGTATTCGTTGATTCATAAATCGTGGTTAAGCAGGTAAGAAACTCCATACACTTCTTATCACCACATCTAAAAAGATACCAAACCGAGGTATGGAGTTTGATGCATAAATTTTCAGAATTTAACATAAATTCCATTCCTAGATTGAGTAACCCAAAAGTTGATTTATTGGCCAATGTTGATTCTAAATTGTTGTCCGCTGAAGGTTTATCTTCTAAAGCTTTTTCAATTGAATTGTTGTCCAGGCCGTCGATCCCAGATAACATCATAAATTGGAGAGTATTTGATGATGACCAATAGATCATCAACGGTCTTCATATGGAAGACACCTTCCAAGGTGTAGTCATTAATTAAGGAACTCATGATGAGAACCTCTAAAACTTCACAGTAATATCTAATCCTTGATCTCCTTAATCGACATCCGAGCTGATAAACTCTATCCCCATATCTGTTTTAATATTAGAGAAATACTATGACTTGCATGATAAATTTAGAGGGGCAGTAAATTGTAAAACTAATAGTTCCTCTTTGATTTATGAAACGATTAATTTAGGAACAAGGGATAATCCTCAAAATATTAATCTGGGAAATGGTGTTCCGAGCAAGAAAAATCTGATTTTATTAAATTATTTAAGGAATTTAAAGATGGTTTTTCTTGGATGTATGATGACTTGAAAACATTTGACCCCAACATCATACAACATGTAATCCCTATGAAACCCCAGACTCAACCTTTTCAACAAAAATTGAGGAAGATGCATCCTAAATTGGAACCCACTGTTAAAAAGGAACTAAACAAATTATTAACTACAAAGATAATTTTCCCAGTTCGACAGATGCATTGGGTGTCTAATTTAGTCCCTGTAAGGAAGAAAAGTGGTGAAATTTGACTCTGTGTTGATTTTTGGAACTTAAAATGAGTCTTTGATAAAGAAAACTACCATGTTCCTCCAATGGAACAAATTGTACAACAGGTGTCTAGCTCTGAAAGACTATCTCTGCTAGATGGTTTTTTGGGATACAACCAGGTCCTTATGTCTCCTTTGAACCAGCTCAAAACCACCTTTCTCACCCCATGGGGCACTTATGCCTACAAGAAAATGGCTTTCAGACTGATAAACGTCGGTGCCACTTTCAAGAGAGCAATGGATATTGCTTTCTGTGGCCTCATAAACTAGTTAGTCGTAGTCTATATTGATGATGTCACAGTATTTTCTAAAAAAAAGAATGATCATTTGTCTCACCTTAGGGTTGTCCTAGAATGATGTCGCAAGTTCGACATATCTCTCAACCCTAAGAAATCAATTTTTGCAATAGATCAAGGAAAAATGCTTGGGTTTATAGTGTCTAAGGATGGAATGATTATTGACCCTAAAATGACCCAAGTTGTTGGTAAACTCCCCCCTCCTTCTTCAAAAAATGCCATGCAGTCCTTTTTGGGCAAGATTAATTTCGTCAGAAGGTTTGTCCGAATTTTCTTAGAAATGGTTAGACCGTTACAAAATTTAATTAAAAGGGATGTTTTGTACCATTGGGGACTGCAATAAATTTAGGATTCTGACTCAATTAGAAAGGCAATAATAGAAGCCCCTTTCTTGATGAGTCTCGACTTTTCTCAAGATTTCACTCTTTACACCTTTTCTTCTGACCGATCTTATGTTGTCGTACTTACCCAGAAAAATGTTGAAAGCAATGAGATAACCATTTCCTTCATGAGCACATATTTCAAAGGAGTAGAGCTTAACTACCCAGCAGTAGATCAACAAGAATATGTCATTTTCAAAGCAATGAAACATTTCTGGTCTTACTTGTTGAAATCCAGAACCAAGGTTATTGTTCCTTACCCAACTGTGAGAAACCTGTTAGTACAAAAAGACATGGGTGAGAAAAGGAAAAATTAGATGACATCACTACAAGAATATGACCTTGAAATAACCCCTGCACAAATTGTTAGAGGTCAATGCCTTTGTAAACTAGTGGTTGATTCAGTTGAAGAACAAGAAAATCAAATAAACACCTCAACTGTGAATCAACATAACGAAAAACAGATCAGTTGTGCACAAGTTACTGCCAATTCTTGGTATGAGAACATTAAATTTTATTTAACACATGGATCTAATCCCCCCAATCTTGATCCTAAAAACATAAGAGCACTTAGGCTCAAATCTGCATCTTTCCAGTTAATAAATGATGTTGTATTTCGAAAGAACTTTGATGGTGTTCTTTTGCGTTGCTTAGAAAAGGAAGAGTCAGAAAAAGTGTTATATGAACTTCATGCATATGAAGTCAGTGGTCACGTTGGTGGAGATACCACTTCCCACAAAGTGATAAGAGTTGGGTACTATTGGCCTACCCTGTTTAAATATGCCCATACGTTGTGCCACAAATGCATAATATGCCAAAAGGCTATAGGACGGGTGAAAAAGCCAGCCTTCCCTTTGCAGCCAGTTACTGTAGATACACCTTTTCAGAAATGGGGCCTAGACATCATAGGACCAATAAATCCCTATTCTTTGTAGTAGCACAAATATATCCTTACAACAACAGACTATTTTACAAGATGGTCCAAAGTTGTACCTTTAAAAGTGGTAAATACAAATTAGGTAGTATCTTTTCTGAAATCTCATATCATCACTTGATTCGACATTCCCAAATGTCTGGTCTTTGATAAGGCTTCTTACTTTTCATCCCTTGATATGAACATCTTTGATCTAGAAAAAGGGATTAAAATGAAGTATTCTGCAAACTACTACCCTCAAGGAAATGGCTTAGAAGAATCAACAAATAAAAATTTAATGAAGATTATTAAAAGGACAGTTTTAGAAAATCACAAGAACTGGCATAATGCAGTGTATAATGCACTCTGGGCTGATAGGGTAACACTAAAATATTATGTTGGTAGTTCCCCTTTCTTCCTCGTTTACAGAAGAGAAGCCATTCTCCCCCCTTATGTATTACTCCCTTCTCTGCAATTGTTGCAAAAAGTTCAAGAAGAGGAATGCCCTCCTCTAGAAAATTGAATAAATGCCTTATTAAAACTAGAAGAGGTGAGAACATAGGAAAAGAAAAAACTGGATCAACACCAACAAATTGTAAAAATATGGTTTGATTCAAATTCATCTTCAGACAAGAATTTTGATGTCATAGATTTGATTCTCAAGTGGGAAAAATCCCACGAGGGGAAGGGGGAACATACCAAGTTCCAAAACCTGTGGCTGGGACCATTTGTAAATTCTGAAAAATTGGGTCCCAGCTCTTTCCGTCTGCATAATTTGGAGGGACAACCATACACTTTCCCAGTGAATGGATAGGCCCTCAAGAGGTATTTCACCTAATGATTTATGTTCCACTCTTTTGTAAATGTTTTTGATGTTTTGTTTTTTTTGTTTTTATTTTGGTTCTCTTCATTTTTCTTGATTATGATTTGTTTTACGAAATAATTATGACTGAGCCACCATTACATTTGTGGAAGGGAATAATAATTCTCATTCAATAGAAGCGGTTTCTAACTTCCCAAGCACTTGAGCAGTAAATGATAAAACTTAGATCAACATAAGTAAGTTTTTGTTCCAATCAATGTTTCTGGTTTCTCCTTGAAATTACAAGTAGACAAGATTGTTACTAATAAACTTCTAATGATGTCCATGTTATAAGAAAAACAAATAAAATGTACCTTCCCATCCTCAATATGGTTTCATAAAAGAAATCTGAGTGTCCAAAGTGTGATGAAGGTCATCAAAATAGGAGAATGATTTTTAAAATGATCAAAATTTTTATGCCAAACTATGAGATTTTCAGTATCACCCCGCCCTCTTGTATATTATTAAGTTCTGCAAATTATAAACAAATTATATAGGGTTGAAAACATTGTAATGTGTGGGAAGTTTATGTAAACTCATCGAGATGCTGAACAGGTCTACTGGCAGCGGGTAAATGCATGCATGATACCAAGGCAACTTCATCGGGGTACTGAACAAGCCTGTTGGCAACGAAACAATGTCGAGTTTAATAATATCCTCAAGTATGTCTTTCAATTTGATCAAAATGAAAAGATGTCCCATATCATGAATGGATGACTCTTGGATAGGATAAAGGTACTAGAGTGGGTTAAATGACATCTCTGCCGAAGTTATGGATGCCTGCTGGAAGAAGTGGCCCTGTCAATGTTATCAAATTCAAATGCATAAACATCACTACACTTGTAATATAAGTAAGATGTCGGATTACATTTTTTATTTTTTTTTAACATAAATACATCTAATGCTAAACTGTGTTATTTTATGAGTTATGATCAGAATGCTTAACCTATTGTTAACTATTTCTAAATATTCATTTCATCTAACTCACCCTGACATGAATTTTCTAGTGATGCAGAGATAACTACTTCACCCAATATGTCACCATTGCTGGCAGCCACCAATAATTTTTTGATTCTTATCACAACCAAAGTTCCCATAAAGAGATTATATCTTTCTGTAGTTTCCGTCACCTTCCATTTGTAAATATTTATGTTTCTGAGTTTTGAGGCAATGAATAGGTTAATCTTATCTAATTGAGTTTTTTCATTTGCATTTTCATTTGTTTTGTTTTAGATTCATGACTGTAAGCATGAATTTAAGTAGAAAATTTGGGCTTGGTTTCATATATTTTACCTTAGAAATGTTGCTTTGAAGGCACCCATATATGGTTAAAACTCCAGTCTTATGAACTTATTGATTAATACACTCTCAAAATCTTTGTGTATTATGGGTATTGTGACTTCATTGGTTCTATAGTTAATCGTTGAATTAATTTGTGAAATGATTGAATGCATTAAAATGTTGGTTTAACATTTGATATGGTTTTCATAAACTCAACAGTCATATCAACATTCATGTAAATTGGTATAGGTGTGCTGTGCCTACGTTTTCAATTCACCTTGTTGGCCTAAATATTAATGAGATCATTCATTATGCGAATGGGGTTTTGTACTCTGGAGGGTTTGGCACTCATCATGAGAAATGGTTTGTAGTTTTACGAGCCCTCTGGTTTTCGTTTTCCATAACTCTTCTTTCCAAGTTATGAAAGTCCCCAAACTTTGCATTTTTCATGCCATTACAGTTTGCACAGACTTTTCTCTGCTCCTCATCTTCTGGAAACCCAAACCTATCCCTTGTGATATTTGTTGTATCCTTTTCACAGTGGAAATGACACTTTAGTTCGTATCGAGCCAAATGGTTGCCAAGCTCTTCTGTCCCATGACGAAGCCATAGATGACCTGAAGGCTCATGGTTGGGATGTGTTCCTCAAGAAGTTCGAAGGCTACAACCTCTTGGTTGCACATAATTTTTCACAGATGTTTGATAGTTCTAGGGCCAAGGTCGAGGATGTACAATTAGAAATAACAGAGGATTTCATAAGCAGGGTGACATGACTTCCATTGAAAGAAAAAAAGTGGTTTAAGAATGATAAAATCGATGATGTTCCATGGATTTTATCATGGCTTCCCGCAAATCCACTTGATGTCCAAAAGGTATTCCCATTTCTTTTATGAAACCTAGATGGCACAGTCTCATTTTAATTTTGAAATAGTTTGTCACTTGTGAAGGCCAGTATGGGTTGGTTTTTCTGTATCACATTCGGTTTCTTTTTATTTTCATAGGGTTTGAGTTGAATATGTCATTCTACCTCCTAATGAGCCTTTACAAAATTTCTAAGACCTATAAGCGACAGAGCATGAATTTTTTGTCGGGTCTGTTTCATCATGGGCTCGTTAAGATATTGTTGGTTTCTCACCTGTTGCAAATCGGTCATAATTGGGAGGGTTTCCTAGGTCGAAATGGATTCACCCAGGCCGACGATACAATCATCCCTCATTTAATTGTAAACCCCAATTTGGAAAGACTAGTGACCGAAGGCGAGGCTTTCAATTCACTTGATGGATCTGAATTTAATGAACCAACTTCTATTGTTGATGAAACCCCTGTGGATAAGAAATTGTCATGTATGTTTTCATATAGAATATATTTAGAATAGGTAATTGATGAATTAAAATGGAAACATCACCTTGTGCCTATGAACAAATCTAATTTGAACAATAATACAGGGAAAGAAACAACACAGCTCAGATTTAAATTTTAGGAATAAGAATATTGGTCGATTGATTTATAGGAACCTAAGAAATCAAAAGAGTGATCATATGAGCTTGATCGCTATGATCAAGATCGATGATCAGTGTTCAGATCGAGAGATAAATGATTTCTTGGCTCGTGAAGACCCAGAAAATCAGTGGCCCAGGAAAGAGGTTGTTACCCAGGTTGAAAAGTATGAATTCATGTCTAAATTACCCCCGTGTCTCAGAGGCAAAGAAGGTTTTGTCGGAATTGGTCACGACCTGGAACAAACCATAGGGATACATGAAGCACCCGTCACCGACTGTATTCCACATCGGTCTACAATTACCCCAGTGCACTGTGATAGTTTCTTAGACTGGATAGAGCGTTATTATAGAGATATTTCTCTCTTACAGGCCCAATTTAAATGCTTGGCTACTTAGAATTCTCTATTGGAACGAGAGAACCTTGACTTGAAGGCACACATAGAGAGGTAAAACAAAATCTTCAAGAGGGTTGGGAATATAATGATTAAAAACACAACCTGTTTCAAATCCATTATAAATTACGAACTGTTAGATCCTTGTTTTGCTAATTTCTAATGGTAAAATGATTTTGTTTTGATTTTATTCCATTCTGTTATGGAAATTCAAAATAGGTATATTTAATTTGATTTATTTTGCTAATAATAAGACTAGATATAGAATCTATGATTATGTAGCTAGTCTCTTTTGAATAATAATTAGTATTTTTATCTGAATATCAAATCGGTTTTGCTATCTACAGTAAATGGATGATTATGATGTTGAGTGCATGGAGAAAATACCTTGAATCATACGCTCAATTATTCAATAGTTTATTCATTTTTATGTTTATAAAACTTTGGTTTATTGGTTTCTAGTTTCACTATTTTTGTAATATTATCTAATTTTTGTGGATTCAACTCTATCTTGTATGATAAGAGCATTTGAATCCTGAACTAGTTTAAATACTGGTCACTCTTAGTAATGAGGACATCTTTGGTTTTGGACACATTATGGACATACAAATTTCAAGACTGATATGGAGAATTTGTTCTCTCCTTGGCTTTAGACCAGTGTGGCGCTTACCCATTATGTTTTTCCTTTATATTATGAAATGTTAATATGTTTATACAGCTTTAGTCTTATCATCATATGATATTTCATATTATTTAGCACTTTAATTATGTTTGTAATTTGTTGTTCTACATTATATCTGTGATCAATATTTCATTTAAATATCATGGATTTATGTTGGATATTGGATGATGTATTACATGAATGCTTTGTATTAAGTTTATTTTATTATAAGTGTTCATCATTAATAAGATCACCAGATCTGTATATTTATCAGTTTAATGTTATATTATTGTTCCAAAACACCTTTGAGTTTGTTCTAGGAGTGTTAGCACCATTCTATTACAGGTTTTCCTCATAGGACGGACAACTAGGAGCTTGAATTGCGTAGGGACATAAACTCATTTTAATTGATTAATTACAGGTTAGTTTACTCACAATGTTTTTTAGACAATTTATTAATGAATTAAGAATATCTTAAATTAGCTTTGATTGTTTATTTATTCTTATTTCAATTGTGTTTGATTAGTATTCTTTAGTTCTTTAGATTTTAAATATTAAATAGAAAACATAAAATGTATGTGCTTTTTTTATCTACTTTATAAACACTTTCAAAAACATTTATTTCGCAAGATATCATGTAAATCTTGCAAGTTGTATATGCATTGTTCATAATCATATGCACATATCCATATTTCTATTTTGACGTTCATAAAGTATTAAATTTGTATCTTTAGTATCATAGCTTCATATATTACTTTCATTATTGTTAGGACTTTAGTTGGCCAACAGAACCATTAAACCCATTAGGTCATTTCATTCCAAACGGCTTGGGTTATTTAGACAACCCCGGTCCGGATTTGACCTCCTAGTTGATGGTGTGTCAATTACGCCCATCAAAAGAGTCTGTAACTACATATAGAGGACAACAAACAAAATTTGACAAAGAACAACAAGGTATTACAGTATTTCACTGTTAATATGATGAAGCCTTTAAAAAACTAAAAGGGC
>JASDQU010506949.1:22002-41633 GCA_032191745.1 Picea mariana
AGGTGGACATGTGGTGTCATAGTTGGAATATGGGATCACAACGCCCAAGTATTGTAGAACAACATAGTTCCGATGAAGATAAGGTATAGGGCATCACCATTGGAGGAATTGGTGTAGGATGGATAGAAGAACCAAGATAAATCTCGAAAATGATGAGGATAGGTGGTAGGTGCCACATCAGTGCCATGTAGGGTGACACAAGTGACAGGAGGGTCCTATGGGTGCCACGTGGAAATGGGGTGAGGAAAAGTGAGTGAAGACTTGGAAAGTTTGGGAATCCATAACTTTTGATTCAGAACTGTAATTTAAGTATGGTTAAAATTGTTGGAAAGATATCAAGCAACATAATCTAACTATGAGGTTTAGTTAGAAGGTAAAACTCAATAAAGAAAGGGAAGGATAAAAGGGGAAGAAGATCAAAGTATTTCCCCACATGCATATCAAGGCTAGAGCAATTGTGAATAAAGGATATCACACTAACTTGTTCCTACAACCATAGAAAGAGATGAAATCAGTTATGTGATTAAAAGGAAATGCACCAATACATGAGAAACATAATATTTCCTTATCTTTAAGAAAATTTATTAACAAGAACTAAAAGTGAATAAAATGAGGAGGAGAGTTTTTTCGAAGGAAATCATCCATGATCTGGATTAAATAAGTAACATAATAGCTTCATGCACCTAATATCTAGCACATAGAAAGGATTAGCGACCTCATGATTCGATTTAAGAGTTTCCCAATATATGAGAGTATAAATATGAATATGTTAGGCACCACATGTTATCATGAGTATGTAGACTTTGAATAAATAACTAAGAAAAAATATTAATAATTAACATCAAACTCATTCAATACATGCACTATATCATTGAACCATACAATCACATAAGAGTCATGAAGACATCTAAAATTATAATATCAAAAGAGACAATCAACCACTATAAAAAAAAAATCATCAATCAACATAAAACTCTCAAACTCCCTCAAGGTAAGAAAATAAATAGCATTAGGCTCAAGTGATAGAGGAATAGGCAATAGGATTGAAATTTTAATAGGGGGCCCCTTTCCTTTTGATTGTAAAAACAAAATTAAAGGTGGTTTGTTGAAACCACAACAAATGGTGACACACTGGAAGAACCAACTATCTCTGTCAATATAATTTTAGAGACCATACTTCATATCTGAGTTTTAAAGACAAGTTTAGCAAACTGTGGAAAATTTTCTAACAATCATGGGTACCACAATGATTCCAAAATTCTAAAAGATATAACCCAATATTTCTAGTACTTGTAATCTAACACACCCTTTTTAAATATGCAAATAATGAGACAAGTTCTCTTATTGGTTGTACACATCAAATTAGATTTTGTTCAACCATGGTATTTCACTTTTAAAACAAGCAAACATCTACCTAAGTGTGTTCCTCATCTCTCGTTTCCTGGAGTTTCTTTGCTACCAATGAACATCCATAGTTATGATGAAGTTTCCTCGGTATCATACAAGCATAGCCCCACTTCCAATTGGATACCATATCCCCTATGGGTTTATTTGTATTTCCCACACTATTAATATGGATTTCAACTTCCTTTTTATTTCAGAAAATGAACAGCCTTTTAGATTTTAGATATAGATTTGCATATCAATATGCACATAGGGTGTGAAGGAATTGTAAATTTGTCGAACTTGCACAAAATAGATCTATCTAGAAATTGACATACACATTTGCAGATAAAATATGAGAAAAGACAAGCAGGAGAGAAAGAATGGAAGAATTATCATTAACAAAATGAACGAATGATAATTTACACATGATATACTTTGTATAACTCAACCAATGCGCATTGGAGGAGAATATAATGCACAATAGTGGTGGAATAGAGTGATTTGGATACACACTGATAGTTATGTAAGTAAACTACTGCCTATTCTAGTCTCTAGGGAAGTTACAGGAGTGAACTACCACCTAGCTAAGTTAACTAGTCTAACAGTGACTTCAATTAACTAACTGAAATAGAGTGAAGTGAGGAGGAGATCAATAATCATTAGTAATGCGCTAGTATGGTGATGATCCCAAGGAAAGTGCGCATTATCTGGTGATGATACCAATGTTGCATGGTGATAGTACCAATGTGGCTTCTAGACTCTACTCAACTGATCAAACTGAAGTGTGAATTGAAGAGAATATTCTCCTAGAGGATTATTCTCCCTCAAATATAGGATACTTAATAATGAATAATAAACATAGGGAAAAACTTAGGAAAACAAATCTTATGTGTGTGTGAAGTAACTCCAACACCCCCCCTAAACATCACTATGGTGAAAATAAAGAATGGGTCCCGACAACGAGGCCATGTTAGTTACCCAAGTACAAAAGATACATTCAAATAAATGAGGAAAGAGGGAAAAAATCATGGGAAACCCCCCCCTCAAAGTAAAATTTATATAAAAAGGAGAACTGGCAGTTGCTAGGAAACTGTGTCCTTCACTCTAAGATGACTGTGCAAAGAATGGAACTTCTGCTTAGTGAAGGTCTTGGTGTAGTTGTTTGCAGTCTATTCTGATGAAGGAAATAACTGCAAGTCGATGATCCCCTTGTGTACTAAGTCCCAGATGTAGTGCATGTGATTTTGATATGCTTTGTCTGCTGCCTCTGAACTAGATCTCTGTAGAACTTCTGAGTGCTCTAGTTGTCACACCAGATGAAGATCGACCGATGAAACTGAATTCCCAAATTAGTGAGAAAATATTGTAGCCACATAGATTGAATGGTAATGTTAACTATCCCTATGTACTCTGCCTCGGATGAAGATAGTGAAATAACAGCCTGCTTCTTTCTCGACCAACATATAGGCCTAGAACCAAGACTGAGTGAGTAACCAGATATGGAATTTCGATCAATGTTATCGCCAGCCCAGTTAGAATTAGTGAACCTGATGACGTCCAATGTAGATTCTGCTGAATAGTGAATCCCAAAGGTGATGGTGCCCTATACGTATCGAAGGATACACTTTGCATCCTTCTAATGTAGCTCATGTGGCTCCTGCATGAACCTGGAGACTGCTCCAACTGCATAGGAGAGGTTTTTATGGAGTGTGTGAGATACAACAAGATCCTCACTAGCTATTTGTATAGTGTGATGTCAACCAGTGGAGTGTCTCCACCATCCTCAAGTCTGACTCCTGACAGGAAAGGAGTTGGGGCAGAATTGTAGACTGTCATGTGAAATATCTCAAGGATATCTCATGCATACTTGGCCTGAGAGAGTTTGATGTCTGATGCATCCTGACTGATCTCGAGTCTAAGGAAGAAATGTAGTGGAACCATGTCCATCATCAAGAACATGTCATGTAGAATCCTATTGATTGGAACAATCATTGAAGTCAAGCAAACGATGATAAAAAAATCATCAACATACAAAACTAGGAGTATAAGTGAATTAATTGTCTTGAGCATGTAAACATCTAGTTTTGATCTACAACGTACAAATTTCAGTGACAGTAGGTAGGAGTACATATTGTCATACCATTCCCTCTGTAACACCCCGAGTTTTGAGCCCCATATTAAATAATGTATTTGTTAAACTGTTGAGAGGCCAAAGTGCCTAAGAAATGTAATGTTTTTATCATTATTAATAATAAATACATCACTGGTTGCTAGACGGACAAGAAAAAGAGCTATATAGGGATATGATTCCACAAGAGAGGGGGCTTCAGGGGATAATCATTTATTTTATACTTTATTCTCCATTTTTTCTTAATGGAGAATAATAGCTACGTGAGATTCTTGGGGGAAGGCCATGTAGTTCTTGATTCCCAATAATTACATAAACTTGTCCCTGGTATATTGGGGGGATTCTCTTTTCACTCTCATTCTCATTCTCATTCTCGTTCTCATTATGCTTCTAGTCTCTTCACTATTTTGTTCACACATTCATTCACCCAAAATGTTCACTGTTCACACCTCCCGTAGAGACTTCACTCCATGCACTCTTTCACCACACTCATCTTCCTCATTTGTGTTTGGATTGGGAAGGAGAATTAGACTACTAAAGAACAACCATGGGATTTTTGGCTGTGGATATTGTTGGTTTAATCCAATGATGAATCGAGTCTTGCATATCTGAGATGCTTTGGCCTATGTCCATCTTTACTCATAGCCGGGAGTCTTGAGATTCCCAACATGGAGATTCTGGACCAGCTACAGTGGATCGCTGGAAGGAGAAGGACTTCCTAAGGGACTGCATGACAGAGAAGGGTGGGGGTCCATTCTCTTAGGTGGTGCAGGATGGGTAGAAGAGAGCTGGGTACTTGGATTTTTTTGTGTGTTGGGAAGCCTGTGAGAGCTTGAGTGTTGATTGGTTTGGGAAGCCAAGTAACACCCTAGAACCATCCTTGTGGATTCATATCCCTAGCTCTAGGGTGACATTGTTGTTGAGACTTGGAACAATAGTGTCTATGGTTGGGTGGAACGTCCTTGGTCTGTAGCTAGTCGGTGGTTTTATTAGATAAAAGATAAGCTCTCTCTCTTTATGGTATTATTTACCTATGTATGATTTATTTCTATGTGTATTTAATTATCATTCAATTCAATATGCTTATAGTATACATGCTTGTTATGTATTGTCGTGCATTTTGTATGCTTCATTGATTTTATGTTTAGCATGAATCTTGATCAATGGATGTGAATCTTTCATGAATTTCCCTGTTATTTAAAGTTATAGTAGGGGTTGAATTATTCTAGAGAAGGGACTTGAGGCTAGCATGCCTGGCCTGTGGGTGGCTAGGTATGTTACACCCTCGGAGCCTACTTGAGGCCATAAAGAGACTTCTTCAGTCGACAGAACAAAGATGAATCATGCATAAATCCCCGAGGCTACTCCATATAGATATCCTTAGCTACTTACCATCCTTTGGCTACTACAATGGCAAGTGCCAAACATATGGAATCAATATTTTTTACAAGAGTGAAGGTCTCATCATAGTCAATGCCATGCACCTGCTGAAATCCTTTGGAAACTATCCTGGCTTTATATCTGCTAATATTTCCATCTGCTACGCTCTTGGTCTTTTAGACCCATATGCACCTACCACATTTCCTTCCTAAAGGAATAGGAACTAGATCCCAAGTCTGGTTCTCAAGGAGGGAGTTGTACTCCTCTTACATGGTGGATTCCAAAGAAGGATTTCCAACAGCCTCACCATAAGACTGTGGATCTGAATACCGATCCAAGAAAATATGGTTGGGTGGAAATGGTTCAGTGGAAGTGAGTGCAAGAGGAGGATCCTAGAAATCAGATTGAGTCCTCCTACTATCAACTGGATCCCCAATAATATCCCTTTCATCCTGAAGAGTAGTCTGGGCCCACTTGGGCCTTAGCTCTAGATATACATTTGCATCTGCATGCACTGAATCTACATCTGACTGAACTGACTCTATATCTGGATCACTTGATTCCTCTAAATCAGAATTCTCATCTGAAGAAGAGTCAACATGTGCATGATCATCATCTCTGACAGGTGAAAGAACAAAGGTGTCTTCATGCGGCTGCTGAGGTACATGTGAGACACTTTCCTCGAATTTCACACTATGCTCAATGATGATCTAATCCAAGGAAAGATCAATGATTCTATATCCCTTCACACCATCATGGTATCCAACAAAGATACACTCTATGCTCTGTGGATCAAGTGCCTTCCTCTTCTTATAGGAAATCATGGTCCATGTACGTGAACCAAAAATACGAAAGTGGGTCACTTCTGGTTTGAGGCCACTCCAAGCCTCGTAGGCAGTCTTATCCTTCACAGATCTATTGGTATATTGTTTCTGGATGTAGGTTGCACAATTAAGTGATTCAGACCATAATCTTTGTGGAAGTGGCCTTTCATGTGGCATGCAAGATGCCATCTCTTTTAGAGATCTATTTTTCCCCTTAGAAACTTTGTTTTGATGTGGAGTATAGGGAACCATGTGATGCAACTGAATCCCTGACTCATGACAAATATCATGTATATCATGGTTCACATACTCTCCCCCGTTATATTTTCGAAGAAATTTGATTTTCCTTCCTGACTATGTCTCAACAAGGGATTTGAAATCTTTGAGGTGTTGAAAGACCTCTGATTTTTGCCTAAGAAATAAAATCCATGTGAAGCATGAGAAATCATCAACAAAAATGAACATGTAACTTGATTTACAGATTGATGTATGCGAAAAAGGGCCCATGAGTTCACTATGGATCATATCTAAAGGAGAGGAAGCCTTTTGAGTCTTTCCTTTGTCAAACTTCTCTTGAGGGTGTTTTCCAATAACACATCCCTTACAAATTCCTTTGGAGAAGTGGATCTCACATAGACCATCAACCATTTCTTTCTTACTAAGTTGTTTCATATATATAAAATTTAAATGCTTGAACCTTTCGTTCCATTTCCTACTACTTTCATCATCATGGGTAAGTAGTAATGCAGAATCTGGTTCAAGAAATTCAGAAAATGTGTAAAGTCTAGATTGATGATTTACCTCATAGGTAGAAACCCTAGAATTGGTTTGCATGTCATAGATATCCACTGCATCACATGTGAATATGAATCTCTTTCCGGTGCCGTATTTTTTTATCTGATACATAGAGAGAAGATTGATGGAAAGTTTGGGAACATGCAACACATTCTCGAAGATTCCGTTTGTGAGTTCAATTATTCCTTTTCCAGTGACCTTGACTAGAGAATCCCCCCCCATTAGAATAGGAGGACCTTTGCATGCATCCAATGAAGAATATACTTCTTTTTTGGAATCCATGTGGTGTGATGCACCTGAATCTACGATCCAAGCACCGAGAGAGAAGTTGATGGAAATCAAAGGATGGCTAGAATTGTCTTTCTTGGGATTCTGATCTTCTGGATTCTTCTTCTTGTAACCCTCAGGGATTCGATCTCCAAGGTTGTTTTTATGAAGTATTTGGGTCATTATATCTATTTTTTTCTGCATACATGCATATTTTGGATGGAATCCTTTATGGAAGTAAGTGCATTTCTCCCCTTTTCTTCCCTTTTCACCTTTGGATCTAAAGGCATCGTTGAAGGGTTTTGAGTACCCTTCCTTCTTTGTATTTTCATGTGCTTTCCTTTTGTATTTTTATTTATATTTATGATATTGATGACCTATACCATCTTGAAAAGTAAATGTATGCACCTTTGGGCCTTTGATTTTTCCCATATTGATGAGCTTGTTCTTCTCTTATGTCAGAGACTCGACAAATGCCTCAAGAGAGGGCATCATCCAGGTGGATCCAGAGGAAAACATAAATAAATTAAATGTGGATACAAAAACTAAGTATTATGGACCACATTTGGAGAGAATGGTGAGAACCATTTGTTTCTCCTCCTTAGATTCATCAACCGTGCAATCCTTGAGTTGTGAAAACAAATCCTTATATTTGGTAAAAAAATATTGGAGATTGTCAAATGTTTTTGGATCCAATGTGAGAAATTACACCTCGATCATGTGTCCCCTCATCTCATATTGTTTTACAAAAATCCCTTCCATGGTGGTCCAGGCTTCATTGGGGGTTTTATAGGAGGATGTGTGAAAGAGGAGTTTAGGAGAAATGAGACTGCAAATTGTTCCAAACGCTTCATCCATTTGATTTAAATAATTGTATTTTTCTATGGTTGATGTTTGTTATTTCACTATGTTCATGTTTAACCGATATAATCTTCTACCTTGAAGATGCATGATCATATTCACCTTCCATGAAAAGAAATTATACGGTATAAGAATGAATTCTTTTGGAAATTCCATTTTTCTGCGATCTTTAATCTTCAGTACCTGCAAAAATAATTTGGTGTGTCTTTTCCCTAGAAGTCCATCAGTTATGATACCATGAAAATGTGTTGAAACTGCACATAATGGATATATCTATAAATTGACATACACAATTGCAGAGAAAATATGAGAAAAGAGAAGAAGGAGAGAAAGAATGGAAGAATTCTCATTAACCAAATGAATGAATGATAATTTACACATGATATACTCTATATAACTCAACCAATGCACACTGGAGAAGAATCCAATGTGCCATAGTGGTGGTCTAGAGTGATTTGGATACACACCAGTAGTTACGAGAGTAAATTTCCACCTTGTCTAGTCTCTTTGGCAATTACATGAGTGAAATGTCACCTAACTGAGTTAAATAGTCTACCAATCTTTAGTTAATTGAATGAAACCAAGTGAAGTGAGGAGGAGATTAGGGAATCATGAGTAATGTGTTATTCTAGTGATGATCCCAAGGACAATGCACATTAGTTGGTGATGATCCCAATGTTGCATGGTAATAATACCAATGTGGCATCTAGACTCCACTCAACCAATCAAACTGAAGTGTGAACTGAAGAGAATATTCTCCTAGAGGAATATTCTCCCTAAAATATATAAGACTAAATAATGACTAATAAGCATAGGGAAAACATTAGGAAAAATAAATCCTAAGTGTGTTTGAAGTAAATCCAATAGGAATCGAGGTGATACCAAAGTTTATTTGATTTGTTGAGTAGATGTTATGCATTTTAGTTTAGCCCACATGTATCCCAAAAAACCATCATAGTATTTTCCATCTTATTAATGTGAAGTGGATGGATCTCAAAGAAAAGAGTGGATAAACACTTTCATATACTTGTGGGTTATCATGGTATGCTCAATAGGTACATGTGTTCCACCAAAACTATCATCCCATACCTACAACTAAGAACTTCATAAATTTTCATTCAGATAGAACATCCCACACATCTTATGACTTGTAAAACATTTCCTCAATATGTGACTGGAATTGGACCAACCCCTCACTCACATTTAAAGAGTAATACTCAAGGTAGACTAAGAATCAAATCTTGGAGAAATACCAAAAGTCAAATCAAAATATAGGAGGAGTCTCTATAAATAGAAAGAAAAACTAAAATCAGAAGTAAATTCATGAAATGAAAACTAAACTAAAAGGAAATATGAAGCTAGAATGCCAGTCATCAAAGGGATGAAAAATTGATGAAAAATATAAGAAGAGAAAACAACAACACGTAATAAATATGGCAGAATCAACAAAAGAAGTGTTTTCAGTGGAAATTTGACAGTAAGCCAAGGGAAATAAACAATTAAGAAAATTTAGCCAATTAATATCAAGACTAATTAAAATATTCCTAGAGTTTCTGATCTGAAATGAAAACAAACTAGAGTACAAGAATTTATTATCTAATGGAAAAGATTTGCAACACAATTCTCTAATCCAATTGTCACATACAATTTTCTTTTCATTTAATGCGAAAAAACAATTTCAGGAATCAAGCAACATGGGTTAATGTAGATACTCAATAAAAACATATATTTGGAAACCAATTTCATGAACTATTCCATAAACCCATATGCTCTCAAGGTTTCTTGACATAAGCAATTAGTTTGAAATTTCCAAAATGCTGAATTTTCTAATAACAAAAATTACATTTCTCACCAAAGTGTCATTTCTCTTTGCTATAAAAGATAATCATTAATACCAAAGATTCATTCTGATAATGCAAAGAGATAGTACAACTACGAAGGTTATCAAAATAGTCATTAAAATGACTTTAAACAATGAGTAGATCATAAAACAATATGACAATAAATTAGTGAGAATATATTTCTAATCATCTATTGATTTGGTGACAATCTTAGTCTATCAATCAAAATATGTCGCAAAGGAATCTTAAGTAACCAAGTTGAGTTAACACTTCCCTAAGTTTCTTTAGTTTCAAGAGAAAAATCCTAAGTTGTTGATTTCATAAGCCATTTCCCAACCTGCATAACAAAAAAGAATGGTGTGATCAACTCTTAGACAGATCAGGAAGAATTCTTCCTCTAAATGGATAACTTATTAAAATTAAAATTAACTAAGAAGAAAAACAAGACCAGAATTAAAACTAATTCTAGGAAAAACATGCTAAGCTAAAGTAAACTTAAACTAAATTGGTTGTCATAAAACTCATGCAAATGTCAATGTTGTCATCGAATATTCATCTATTTTTCATTTATTCAACTATCATAGCCTTCTTCTCAAGATATGATCACTATGTGATTTCCCCCAGTATTCCCTTCAACAAAAGACTTTAGTGTCATGATTGTTGTGAGATTTGAATCTTTGGACATAATGTCTTGTTCCTGAAATCAGAGTCAATCAAATTAAACAAAAAATATGATAAGACTTCAATCCAATTTATCTTATAAATATACCAATCTATCAACAAACATTAGTCATAAAAAAATATCTAATTGAAAACTTATCAGCATTGCACCCCAAGGCATGTATTTCCTCAGTTTATTGACAACAATGATGTCAAACATTGTATGATCATCTTCATCCTGGTGAAAGGAAAGAGGAAAACATCATGGAAAATATAGCGATCAAGATACTTTGGAAAGGCGCAAATGACCTTGGGTTACAATCTAGATGGATTGACTTCTCCAACACAAATGAAAAATATAATTAGAAATCAAAATTAAATAAAGTGAGTAAGATCATATTTCTAATAGATGATAAGATTGGCATGATGGGCAAGTCCATGCAACTGATAGCCTCATGATCTCAATAGTTTTCCAAGTAGAGAAGTAAAAAATTCCACTTCCTTGAGCTCACATATGAGATATAATATGAAGAGAAATTGAAATGAAAAATAAAAGTGTGTATCTTGTCTCTTCACTTGATGATTTTCTATTAAAAATAATGAGACATATAGTCCAAAAAACAAAAAATCAGCAAGCTCATGAGTAAGATGCATGAAAATAGAAGATGTAATGGCATGACCCAAACATGCTTATATTGTTTTAATTATGAATAAATGGATTTTGAGTTCAAAAAGTGTTGAAGAGTGTGGGGCTCAATAGATTAATGAGCTATAACCCTCAAGATATTCACATATTGAAACTTACTATCATGGGTAAAATAAAAATGAATGATGAATATTCAAAATTGAAGTCTTAGAAGTTGCATTGACATATTCCATTAAGATACTTGAAATGCCCAAGCATTTGAATGGACCCAAGAGAGATAAGTGTGCAATTCTCAGTCATAATAACAATCAAATTTCTCAAGAATGTAACCATAATGAGTGACCAAAACTCAACAAACTGATAGGATGAAAAGATAATGTTAGAGAAAATATTAGGTCCGGAAATCCATTAAATTGACAATGCTAGAATTGAGACCTCAGTTGACCAGTGAGTTACAGAATAAAAGGATTGGTTCCCAACTAATTTTCTGAAAAACATATCAACATAATATTTAAATTACCATGTTGTCCAAAATTGTCAAAAGTGCATCTAGACAGTGTAAATGAATATTTCTTGTTGTTGTGTATGAGAGGAATATTGGGTGAAGAGATATGGAAGATAATGGATGAAAATTTTGAAAACTAACCAAACAAAATATAATATATGTGCATCCAGTGCCCATAAATTAAAACTAAAAGTGCTAACGAAAAATAACTCAAACGAAATAAAAATAATCTAAGCTCTTTTTACAATAAAAAATCTATGCAAAAAATGCATGTTGGATGAATGTAATTGAAAAAAAGAGTGAATGTGAAAGAAATGATTTGGAAAACTCCAAACCCAAGGAAAAAAATTTTATCTAAGGATATTACAAGGATTTAGAGTGGCTTAAATTTCAAATGGGAAAGAATTTTAATACTCAAAATTTTAATTCAATGTGTATGGGGCAACAAGATCAACACTTATAAAAGATTCCATCAATCAAAAGATTCCAATTATAAAAGATTCCATCAATCAAAAGATTCCAATTAGAATCATATTCGTATGATGATTGAATATCTTTGAGTTCTTATTTTCATCCCAAGATGAATTAAAAGGTATATTTATTTTAAATTATTTCACTTGTAATATGCAAACATTCTTGGAAAGGATTTGACATGATGACCGTGTATAAAATCGGTATTTCGAAAGTTACCCAACATGTATAAATTTTTTGAGGATGAGATAGTAAATTTTCCCCATGTAAAAATTAATTTGAGCTATCCAATGAAGGGAAAATCATTATGCAATCCTTATATTTCTCTCCACCTCTACTAAGAATTTATTCATTAATCAACCAACATTAATGAAAAGAAAATGCAAACAAAAACTAATTAAACTAGAAAGCAAAGCTAAACTATGTGCAAGGAAAAGACACTTAGCCTATTCTATTCTACTCCTATTCTACGCTACACTGGATGAAAAATGAACTATGTAAATTCATAATACCAATTTAGTCATACAAGTAATCCCAAGTCCACAAACATATGTTCAAGACAAACTATTAGTGACAGAGCTTGGAAGAAGAATCGACTAAAAGTAGGAAGAATTAAAGCATCAAAAACTCTATTCACCATATTAAAATTATCATTGTGATAATTCATGGGAAATATATCTAAGTAATATCTCTTCAATCATGCTTCAATCCTATCATAAAATCTTGCGCTACTATCACATAATTGATGGATGGAGTTCAATGGAAAGTAGCATATCGGATGAGGACCATGCATATAATTCATGTGAAGTGTGCTGGATGAGAGAATATTCATGCCAATAAAGTTTTTTATCCCTGAATACAAACCAAAATAATGATAGCTTAACATAACCATTGGTGTATACCGAGTGCCTCATTATTGTGGCAAGCCTCCCTAGACTCACACTTCAAGTAACCATCTCTTTGAGATAGACTAGTGACATCATATGATATGCATGGGTTAGGACCAACCATGGTAAGAGAGATACCTTTAGAACAATGGTGAGACCACTAGTATCAAAAATATTCATTATGGGGCCACTTGAAAAATAAGCTTCATTATTGATCAAGGATGAAGATGAGAAAAAACAAGACATCATATGATACACATCCGCTACAACATCCCCTTTATCCAATGAAGAATGTTGATAAGAAATATAATTAATAAGTTCATGGGTAGAGGCCTTATCCTCTCTATATTTCATATGCCTATCAGCACCATCAAGTAGTTCAAAAACTGTTTATCTCATTGAATTTATTTGAATAGAACAATGGGTGGCTTCCTGCAAAGTTAAAACATTAAAAAGATCAGGATATAAATCGAAATAAGTGGAATAATTTAGAGAATGAAAAAGATTCTCTTGAACAAGAAAAAAATTCAGAAAGTGACTTCCTGAATGGTAGTTCCTCTTATTTAAGCACACTGGTGATTGATTGTGAATGAATAGGTTCCATACTAGGCATGGTTTCACAACCAATATGTTCTTCTTCAACATGGTTTTTCTTTTGTAAACAAGAAGTGGGTTGTTGTGTTACAAGAGGTATGTATTGTATGTTTATTTCTTCTCCTGAAGTGAAAGTTAAAAATAAATCAAATTATTGTTAGAGGGTCTATCATCCAAAGGGAATCCACAACAAAGATGAGTAAATATAATAACACAATCACTAATAGATTTATCTTTGTTCTTCCTAAGATCTTAAATCTCTACACACAAATCATCATAATCATAATTATCAAAAGCATACATTAAATGTTCCCATGTGTGATTAGAGATGGATGGAAAAATCTCACACCGTCTCTTGACTCATCCTACAAAAGTAAGAGTGAACAACCTACAAATGATATTTCCATCAATAATATTATGAGAACAACAAAATTTCCAGAAATGTAAATCCTGTTTAGATGCATAGATATCACCCTCGCCATCTAATCTAAGTTGTGACAATAAATGTAAAATACTTCTAGGAGGTTTGGGAGGTACAGTACCCAAAAAACACATCGAGAAAGAGATATGGTATGGAGCCATTATTAAATCAAGACCATTCAATAAGAATGAATCCATAGGCCCAACTTGTCATCTGACCCTCTTTCTAGCACCATTTGTGTTGACGGGTTTGAATGACCTGTCAAGCAGATGAGGGAGAACTCCTGATGGAAGTTCCCAATTAGACCTAATCTCATTTGGAGTAGTGTTTCCCATGAGTATATGGGCCTTGATACCGCTCATAATTAAAATAAATAAAAGGGGAAATACAACGAACTTCCCCTCAAAGTGTTCTAAATAATCCTGAGTTTATATTAACTAAAAATAAACTAATCTAACTCTAACTAATTCTAATCTATCCAAGGAAAAAACAAAGAAGATGAGCACAAATTAAAGTGATAGTTTGACAACAAAAATAGTTCATGGAATCCAACAACATGTTATGAAAATAATACTACATAAATCCTCTCAAATAGTTGAAGAAGAGAACTGTAACATCATCCCTGCACTCATAAGAAGTCACATCAACATAGAGATTATAGATACTAAACACATAAATAGTTCACATAATCAATACCCATAAAACTTAACCATAAATACAAGTGTAGAATAGTCCCACAATCATTTGCAAACAATTATGACTTCAAAATGTCTTCAGCTCTTTATTACATAAAAATAGTAGTACCATATTTTGTTACAAAGGGAAAAAGTCTCATCTCTATGCTATGACTTCTCTTTTATAAACAAAGAGAGAGACTCCTCAATTCTCATGATTGTTCATTTCCTTTTCTTTCCTTTCCTTTTCTTACATCTCGAAAATGAACATGTGAGCATTACAAAGAGAAACTAAATAGATTCATGAGTCATTATTTTCGTCCTTAGATAGTTTAGAAATGATATTCGTCTTAAAAATAAACATTGATTGTCCATTTATGTTATCTTTTGTTCCTTGAACTTTTTTGGGTGTTTCTCGCTTCTTCCTACTAATTAAGATTATTTTGGATTCTTCTCCTCTCTCTCAAATTTCCATTGAGCTATTGTTGGCTCAATTTCGCTGCTTGTATTTTGAGATGTGACTTCTTGAAGTATGCATAGCTGATTCTTCAATCAAATTCATGTTCTATTTGAATTTTATGTTTTTGGACCTTTTCTTTGTTGGAGTTACTTCACACGCACCTAGGATTTTTTTTTCCTAAGGTTTTTCCTATGTTTATTTGTCATTATTTAGTCTCCTATATTTTAGGAATAATATTCCTCTAGGGAGAATATTCTCTTCAATTCTCACTTCAGTATTATCAATTGAGTGGAGTCTAGATGCTACATTGGGATTATCACCATGCAGCATTGGGATCATCACTAGCTAATGTGCATTGTCCTTGGGATCATAACAAAACTATCATATTACTCATGATTCCTCGATCTCCTCCTCACTTCACTCTGTTTCAATCAGTTAACTAAAGACTGATAGACTAGTTAACTCAACTAAGTGGCAGTTCACTCTCGTAACTGCCCGAGAGACTAGATTAGGTGGTAGTTTACTCCTGTAACTTCTAGTGTGTGTCCATATCACTCTATACCACCACTCTGGTACATTGGATTCTCCTCCAGTGCACATTGGTTGCGTTATACAGAGTATATCATGTGTAAATTATCATTCATTATTTTGGTTAATGAGAATTCTTCCATTTTTTCTCTCCTGCTTCTCGTTTCTTCTATTTTCTCTACAATTGTGTATGTCAATTCCCATATACATCTATTTTGTGTAGGTTCAACACATTTACATGGTATTAGAGCTAATAGATTTATATGGAAAAGGCACACCAAATTATTTTTGTAGGTACCGAAGATTGAAGACAACGAAGAAATGGAATCTCCAAAAGAATTCATTTTGACACCTTATAACTTATTTTCATGGAAGGAGAAGATGATAGTACATCTTCAAAACAGAGGATTGTATAGGTTAACCATGAACACAACGGTGTAACCAACATCATCCATAGAAAAAACCAACTATCTAAATCGAATGGATGAAGCATTCAAAACAATTTGTAGTCTCATTTCTCCTAAACTCCTCTTTCACATATCCTCATGTAAAACCTCCAATGAATTCTGGACCACCATGGAAGGGATTTTTGGAAAAAAATATGAGATGATGGGACACATGCTCGAGGTGGAATTGGTCACATTGGATCCAAAAAGCTTCGAAAATCTCCAATATTTATTTACCAAATATAAGGATTTATTGTTGCAACTGAAGGCTTGCGGGGTCAATAAATATAAGGAGGAGAAACAAATGGTTTCCACCATTCTCTCAAAACTTGGTCCAGAATACTCAGTTTTTATATAAACATTCCATTCAGTTAGATTCACCCTGGATCTACCTGGATGATACCCTCTCTCGAGGCTTTTATCGAGTCTCTGACATAAGAGAAGAACAAGCTCATCAATATGGGAAAAATAAAAGGCCCAAAGGCACTTGCACTTATTGTGCAATATGGAAGTGGTCATCAATATAATAAATATAAAGACAAATAAAAAAGGAAAGCACATGAAAATATGAAGAAAGAAGAGTACTCAAAACCCTTCAACGATGCCTTCAGATCCAAAGGTGGAAAGGGTAGAAAAGGGGAGAAATGCACTTACTGCCATAAAGGATTCCATCTAGAATCTGCATGCATGTATAAATAGATATATATAATGACCCAAATAATTCATCGAAACAAACTTGGAGATCGCATCCCTGAGGGTTCCAAGAAGAAGAAGACAAAAGATCAAAATCCCAATAAAGACAATTCTAGTCATGCTTTTATTTCCATGAACTCCTCTCCCAATGCTTGGATCATATATTCATGTGCATCACACCACATGGATACCACAAAATAAGTCTATTCTTCATTATATGCATGCAAAGTTCCTCCTATTCTGATGGGGGATAACTCTCTAGTCGAGGTCACCGAAAAAGGAAGGATTGAACTCACAAATGGAAGCTTCGAGAATGTGTTGCAAGTTCAAAAACTTTATGTCAATATTCTCTGTGTGTATCATATGAATAACTCTAGCACTGGAAAGAGAGTAATATTCACACCTGATGCAGTGGATATCTATGACATGAAAACCGATTCCAGGGTTTCTACCGGTGAGGTAAATCATCAATATAGACTCTACACATTTTTTGAATTTATTGAACCAGATTATGCATTACTTCTTACTCATGATGATGAAAGTAATAGGATATGGCACGGAAGGTTTGGGCATTTAAATTTCATATATATGCAACAACTTATCAAGAATGAAATGGTTGATGGTCTACTTGACATCCACTTCTCGAAAGGAATTTATGAGGGATGTGTTTTTGGAAAACACCCTCAAGAGAAATTCGACAAAGGAAAGACTCAAAAGGATTCTTCTCCTTTAGATCTGATCCACAGTGACCTCATGGGGCCTTTTCCACATCCATAAATCAATAAATCAAGGTACGTGATCATTTTTGTTGATGATTTCTCAAGCTTCACATGGATTTACTTTCTTAGGAAAAATCATAGGTCTTTCAACACCTCAAAGATTTCAAAGCCTTTGTTGAGACACAGCTAAAAAAGAAAATCAAATTCCTCTGAACAGATAACGGGGGAGAGTATGTCAACCATGAGATACATAATATTTGTTATGAGTTAGGGATTCATTTGTTGCACACAGTTCCCTATACTCTGCAACAAAACAGAGTTGCTGAGAGGAAAAATAGATCTCTAAAAGAGATGGCATCTTGCATGTTACATGAAAAGTCACTTCCATGGAGATTATGGGATGAATCACTTAATTGTGAAACCTACATCCAAAAAATATCTCCCCATATATTTGTCAAGGAAAAGAACCTCGACGAGGCTTGGAGTGGCCTCAAACTGAAAGTGACCCACTTCCACATTTTTGGTTCATGTGCATGGGCAAGGATTCCCTCTGAAAAGAGGAAGGATCTTTATCCACAGAGAATAGAGTGTATCTTTGTTGGACACATCGACAGTGTGAAGGGATACAAACATATTGATCTTTCCTCTGAATGGCTCATAATTGAGAGAATTGTCCAATTCGAGGAAAGTTTCTCTCATGTACCTCAACAGTCACATGCAGACACCTTTGTTCTTCGGCTTGTCAAAGATGATGAGCATGCACATGTCAACTCTTATTTAGATGAGAGTTCTGATTCATAGGATTCAGTTGATCCAAATATAGATTTAGTATATTCATATGTACAATTAGTGCATCCAGATGCAGATGTGGAGCTAGATTAGAGGCCCAAGTGGGCCCAGACTACTCTTCAGGATGTAGGGGATCTTGTTGGTGATACAACTGATACTAGGAGGACTCAATTTGATTTCGAGGATCCTCCTCTTGCACTCAATTCCACTGAACCATTTCCACCTAGGAATATTTTCTTGGTTCAGTCTTTAGATCCACATCCTTATGGTGAGGCTACTAGAAATCCCTTTTGGGAGTCTTCCAAGTAGGAAGAGTAAAAATCCCTCCTCGAAAACCATACTTGGGATCTAGTTCCCCTTTCTTCTGGAAGGAAAATTTTTAGGTGCATATGGGTCTACAAGATCAAGAGTGCAACATATGGATAGATTAGCATATACAAATCCAGACTAGTTGCCAAAGGCTTTCAATAGGTGCATGGCATTGACTATGATGAGGCCTTCGCTCCATTAGTGAAGATGGATTCCATACATTTGACACTTTCCATTACGGAAACCAAGGGATGGGAAGTCGATCAGATGCATGTGAAGAATGAATTTATTTATGGTGATATCTCTGAGGAGATCTATATGGAGCAGCCCCACGGATTTATGTAGGATTCATATTTTGTCTATCAACTGAAGAAATATCTTTATGGCCTCAGGCAGTCTTCGAGGGCATGGTATGCCAAGATGGAATCCTATGTGTTGTCACAGAACTTTGTACATTTTAAATCATACCTGAATGTTTACATGCTTAGGATGGTTGATTCACTTCTACTCCTAGTTATGTATGTTGATGACTTGATCACTGGTTTTTTGACTTCAATGATTGTTGTAGTCAAGAGGATTCTAAATGATACGTTCTTGATGATGGACATGTGTTCACTACATTTCTTCCTTAGAATCAAGATGAGTCAAGATTCATCAAGCATCAAACTATCTCAGGCCAAGTATGAATGAGATGTCCTTGAGATATTTCGCCTGGCAGACTGCAAGTCTGCCCTGATTCCTTTCCTATCAGAAGTCATACTTGAGGATGGAGGGAACACTCCACTGGTTGACAACACACTATACATATAGCCAGTGGGGATATTTTTGTATCTCACACACTCTATACCAGACTTCTCCTATGTAGTTGGCACAGTTTCCAAGTTCATGCAGAAGTTGCATGAGCTACATTGGAAGGATGTAAAGTGTATCCTTCGATACGTACAAGGCACCATTACCTTTGGGATTCAGTATGTATCAAAATCTACATTAGACTTCATTAGGTTCGTTGATTCTAACTGGGATGGCAATAGCATTGATCCTAAGTGCACATCTGGTTACTCACTCAGTCTTGGTTTCGAGCCTATCTATTGGTCGAGAAAGAAGCATGCTACTATTTCTCTATCTTCAATCGAGTAAGAGTATAGAGGAGTAGTTAACATAACCATACATGCTATGTGGCTACAACATTTTCTCACTAAGTTGGGAATTCAGTTTCATCGATCGATCGTCATCTAGTGTGACAACCAAAGCACTCTGAAGTTCTTTAGAGATCCATTTCATATGCAGTAGACAAAGCACATCGAGATCCACATGAACTACATCCGGGACTTAGTACATGAGGGGATC
>JASDQU010506950.1:45569-71364 GCA_032191745.1 Picea mariana
TCATAAGAATATACAACAACTGATCTCTATGAAGTAGACTAAGATTTGTCAGTGAAAGAAAAGTCAAAACAGATTATTGATAGCTGAAATACTGATTCACCCCCCTCTCAGTATTTCTCAACAACTGGCTCTTCATGTTAGCTAGTAGTGAGGTACACTAATTGAAAACTGTGGATCTCCAACACTCCACAACATAGAACATGAGTGACCTTGATGCCTGATGCAATGAGGCTGATCCTGATATCTGTGTGAGTACTAGGACAATGATTTTGAGACTTAGGTTCTCAATATCCCTAATAAAGAGATGGATCCCCACTTTCTCTATACCTGCAATACAATAGGTGGTGATGTACTCCTCCATAGTCTTCTCACCTCTATCTGCTCGGGATTTGAGATTCACCACCTCGCTCTGGTGATACAATCCTATTATGAAGTAGATATCATCCACTTTTATCCTCAATGGTTTCCCATCAAGGTTCAATGCCTCGATCTCTAGATCCCAATAGTTTATTAGTATCTCGAGAAACCTCACTTGGGCCCTCATCCCTTTTATAGCCCAAAACTTATAGAGACCACATCTATGCAAATCCTATTGGTCCCTTACATTTCTTTCTATTGCAGCATTAACCTCTTCATGCTCCCTTTCCCTCCATTCAATTACCATCCTACAAAGGAAACACCAATTTTTGAGTTAATTTCTTCAAAAACCTTTCTCATGAAGTTGTACACAAGCTACCCTTATGACAGTCATGTATAGGGCATCATATACAAGGCCAGGATTTATCTTACCCACATACATGAGGTTGTGTACACGACCTGATGAACTGCAGTCTGTGTACACCCTAGTTTCTAATTTATAGCCTCTTATACTCATCATTTGGACATTAAAACTATAAATTTAAACATTGAAATTAAAGAGGATGACATGGGAAATTACCTAGTCCAAATGGTTTGCAATGTCGCTGATCGTAGCTCTCGAAGTCAATGATGGAAGATCATGGGAAAAATGGCCTAAAATGCACTATGTGGGTGAAAAAACTCAAATGATATGGTAAATGTCATTTTTTTACTATTTGTAAAAAAAATGTCATCCACTTTCTATAGTTTTTTTCCCTGTCTTTCATATTTTTGAAACTAAATGAACTAATTGAGCAGTAGAATACTCGGTTTGAAGTGGTTTTGTCCAAGGTTTTGTGAATTTATTGCACTCTTCAGCCTGTTTGTGCCTCTGATAGGTATTTACCGTCACTAGAATGTAGGGTAGGTTTTCACCCCACTGTGATTTTTTGCATTATCTTATGACCATGATTCATATGCCCTAGGTATGAACACATTTGGTAGTGACAAAGAAATTTCTTTCTGCTAATAGAAGTGTCATTATTAAGTGGTAGAGACTTACCCTAGTTAGAACACTTTTGTCATTTGGCGTCCATGCGTAAATTACTCCATAGTTCTAGGAGTCTCTTATAATCCCAATATGACGTTGCATTTGAACCTCACTGATCTTACTCAATCTAATTTTGACCACTACTTATGGGACTCCCGCCGAGTCTGGGTTAAGCTCTTTTTCGACTCCAGAAAAAATGAAAAATATTGTCGAGTGAACTTTTCTCTTTCACACTCGTTAAATGGATTTGAAAGGACATCTATTTTGGTATAAGTTTAACCATTTTTTGGAAAAAAATAAACTACTTACGAAAAAGGAATACTCTAGTCACCATTGGCTAGAAGAGTTCTCCTGGGTAATATTTTATACTTTTTCGGGCCTAGGGGACTAAATCTATGAAAAAGGACATTTTTGAGCTAAGTTGTAATTGCATCCCATTATCCTACTTGCATTGTTGAGCCTAATCTCGACTCCCACTTTCTCATTATAAACCCTTTTTCCCCAACAATTCTCATCATTATCCAAGCAGTTCCTTCTATATATCCTTCACAACTTGACATCCCTTTACCCGTAGAGGAAACATCCCCCCAAGTGTCCATGTCTCACATGAACTTACCTGCATTGAGCATAGGTATGTTATGTTGCTTGTAACTAGTTGCTTACTCGTGACACTCGTTTCTTCTCCTATATCATAGCATTATTTTCCTATGAAAAAAATATATATATGGGCAAGAAAAGAATATTATTTCCTATCAACAACAATTTTGTCACCTTTGAATAAAGCACAAATTCTTGAGTCCATTTCATCCAAGGTTTAGGTTTAGAATGAACTTATGAATTTGACTTCGTTACTTAAAGGATACTCCTCTGACTGGTTACTCTTTGAGTCCCTATGGAGAGTTTGTTGATGCCTCTTGCATCGCAAATGTTTGTCAATGATCAATGTTAAGTCTATGTTTCCTGAGTTATTCATTTGTCGCATGCTCTTGTTCAAAGGAAGTCTAAGCCTGTGTCAGCCATTCTTCATAACTCCTTGACTTTGCATGTCAACCATCCCCTTACAAGTGAGCCTTAGAATCACATGAATTTTGTGTCCTACCTTGTACCCTGGGGCTACTTTCATAATTGGTAGGTGACCTTGAACCCAACAGATGATATATCTCCATTGGTCACTGACTAGGGGGTTTCCATTTTATTTGATGGAAAGAAATCCATTCACACATTGGGATTCATGCAGTGTCTTGGATTCCATTAGACCCTATTGGTAGTTTCCTCACCTTTTTCGACAGTTTTAATTATTGGTTTCTATTCAAAGGGTCTCTTTCATGTACTACTTGCATCTGGTGCACGCGAGACATGCACATGGTCATTGGTTCATGAACATACTATTTGTCTAAGCTCTTCCTAATCATCAAGATATTTCTTTGCACCTCACGCTGGATGATGAGAGATGCCTTAATGCTCTCCTTTCAGTAGCTCTCCTTACAATAACTTCAGATAATCTATTATGGAATTGAGATCTACATTTATATGAGTACCTAGAGGCTTGCAGTCATCAGTGGCAAGTTCTCCCACCATCGATAGTTGGGAATACATTAATGTCTCTTGATCGATGGATTATTCAAGTGTTCAACCTCAACACCCTTATTCACACTTGTGGAATGTACTCGGTGCCTTGAAACCTACTTTCATTATTGGTGGGTTGTCTCTGTTGGAGAAATTTCTATTTTCGACACACTAGTTCAGTGGGAGTTAACTGGCTAGTTCTATTTTAGACTTTCTATTTTTACCATCACTATTATGCATGCATGCATTCCTAAGGAAAGCTAATTGCTTGATTTCTTTTTCTTAATTATGGAATTTTTTGCCCTATATATGAGTGTATTCCACTCATTCATTGTATCATATTGATCATGATTTATGTATCAATCATCAGCTCATTGGAGTAGTGTGAATATATTATCTCATTCTTCCATATTGAATCTCTCTTCCTTTCTTGATAATCTTTGTTTGTACTTTCTTTAGCTAGATCTCTTATGCAGGTTTCCATGAAACACTAACATGGTATCAGAGCTATGCTTCTTGGAGCAAGCCATACAAGCCAAAGAATAAGGAAAAATGGCTCACGTAGAAAGTAAATCGACCCATTTTGGAAGTGGATTTTCAATTGTTTGGTGAGATTCTTCATCGTTTGCTCAGAAAGTAAGCTGCAAGGTAGCCTCCTGAAACTAACACAAATTTTTTTCCATAACTTTCTACATTCATTTCTCCCAAAATATTACGTTTTGGAGGAAACAGCCTGGGAAGAAAGTAAATCGGCCCATTTTGGAAGTGGGTTTTCAACCGTTTTGCGAGATTCCTCACTGTTTGCTCAGAAAGTAAGCCGCAAGATCATCTCTTGAAACTGATACGAATTTTCACTTAAAGTTACTTTTCTGTTGTGATTTCTTAATTTTTCACTTGCGGATTAAGAGTAATTTTTTAGGAGATATTAGAAACAGTGGGAGAGATGGATATGAAAACTATTGTACAGTCAAACTTAGTGGTAATCCTCAAACCATACAATTATTTTGATTGGAATCCCAAAGCGACATTTCAACTCAAAAGAAAAGGATTGTATAATTTGACGATGGCGATAGAAACATAACCTACATCAGCAATTGAGAAGATGAGATGGGTGAACCATAAGGATGAGGCCACAGGACTGCTTCTTGAGTTAATCTCCACTAAGCTATGGTTTCATGTTACCACATGCAAGACTCCAAACAAGATCTGGACCACCTTGGAAGGACTCTTTGGAAAGAAGGATGAGATGCGAGGTCATATGCTTGAGGTAGAGTTGAATACCTTGGACCCTAAAAGTTTTGATAATATACAATATTTTTTTACTAAATTCAAATCTTTGTTATTGAGCTTGGGTGAATCTGGTATTGATAAGTATACACAAGAGAAAAAACTTATTCTAACAATCTTGGCCAAGCTAGGACCAAAATATGTTGTATATGTCTCCAATTTCCATTATGGCAGATGTCTTTTTGGAGCAAATTGGAAAATGCCTACGTTGGCTCGGTTCATTGAGACTCTTACACAAGAGCAGACAAAACTCATACATATGGGCCTCATGAAATATTCCAAAGCACATGCACCCACCATGCATGATGGAAAAGGGTCATCCAAACAGAACGAGAAGGAGGGATATTCAAAACCCTTTAATGATTCTTCAGGTTCCAAAGACTCTGCAGATTCCAAGAAGAAGAAGAAGGGAAAGTAGTGCACTTACTGCAATAAAGCGAATCGTGAAGAATCCACATGCATGAAGAAACAGATCAATCTTATGGCACAGACACTTCAGCAGAACAACCTTGGAAACTTCATTCTAGAGGGAGTCAAGAAGTGGAAGGAAGAAGATCATGCTTCTAAGAAAGGTAATCATCATGCTCTGGTTGTAATTAATTCGTCATCTGATTCATGGATTATAAATTCTAGTGCATCCAATCATATGGCAGCGAAAGAGGAAGTTTTATTTTCTTTGATTACATGCTCAAGACCCCCTATTCTCATGGGGGATGATACTCTAGTAGCAGTAGCAGGAGAAGGGAGAGTGGAACTCCACAATGGCAGTTTTGAGAATGTTCTACATGTTCTAAAGCTTTTTATGAATTTTTTCTCAGTTTATCAGATCACTCAGAAAGGTAAAAAGGTTGAATTTACATCAGATTCAGTTTCAGTAATTGACATGCATGACAATTCCATCATTGCAATTAGTGAGGTGGATCACAAGTCAAGGTTGTATAAATTCACTAAGTTTTATGACGATGACTCCTCTATTCTACTTACACATAAGGAGAGTACTTTGCATGCACCTCCACTACAACATGCATATACTCTTCTGCTTCCATCAATTTCAGACATCAGAGATGATTCCATACACTTAGATTATGTACATGGTAATAAGCAGGTAGTACAGCCAGATAAGAAGCCAATGTTGAAACTTCAGCAGATGCCTAAGAAGGCACAAACCACACTTCATGCAACAAGCAACCTTGCATGGAATCCATTGGATTTGAGGATGACTCGATCTCAGCATGAGGAGCCTTCTCCATTGATGCCCATGCATTGTTATATGGTTCAATCTACTGATCCATATAACTACAATAGGGTTGTGGGAAATCCATTATGGAAAGCAGCCATGCAGAAGGAGTATGGCTCACTCCTACAGAACCAAACTTGGAATCTGATTCCACTTCCACCAGAAAGGAATATTTTCAGGTGTATATGGGCCCACAGGATCAAGAGGTACAAGGCCCGACAAGTTGCCAAAGGACTTCATCATATCCATAAATATTTCTACATCTTCACGAAGACTTTCAGTGAGCAGAAGTTTCAGACTTTGTGGGATAATCTTGTAGTGAAGAACACAGTTGCCTAGCAGCTGCCATTTTCTTCTTTTGATGCATTATCTTTTGAGGGGGGGTTTTGTTCCCACATGGTTTTCCCTCTTTCATCATTTTTATTTAGTGTTCATTAGTTGCATCATACATGAGTACCTAAAATGGCCTAGTAGCCGGGACTCATTTTTTACTCCATAGTGATGTTCAGGGGGGGTGTTGGAGAACTTTATATTTACGACACACTAGTTCAGTGGGAGTTAACTGACTAGTTCTATTTTAGACTTTCTATTTTTACCATCACTATTATGCATGCATGCATTCCTAAGGAAAGCTAACTACTTGATTTCTTTTATTATAGAATTTTTTTCCCTATATATGAGTGTATTCCACTCATTCATTGTATCATATTGATCATGATCTATGTATCAATCATCAGCTCATTCGAGTAGTGTGAATATATTTTCTCATTCTTCCATATTAAATCTCTCTTCCTTTCTTGATAAGCTTTGTTTGTACTTGCTTTAGCTAGATCTCCTATGCATGTTTCCATGAAACACTGACAGTCTCGTGTTTGTTAACAATATACATCAATTACTGGTAATCAAACAAAGTTTCATTATGTATGAGTTCAACCCCTTTATTCACATGATGTATACTTGCACCTTTGGAGGATAGTGTAGAAGACCTCCAGTTCACAGTAGCGCATCTCATATATGTTTTTTTCTTTCATCGGACTAGTACCTATATGACTTCAATTATCATGGAAGATCAAATTGTACTCCATTTTATACAGAAATCTTCAGTTTATTTTGAGACTGGACTCCATTGTGTCTTGCCTGTGACTGTCACAACCTACGGCATATGTCCACTTTGTATTTCATATTCATGGCAATGAAAATCTATTTGATATATATCCACATGGATCAGCAGTGTAATTCAGTTTGGAAACCATGTGTACAGAGTCAAGATGAATTGTAATATTCGCATGAGTAACTAGTTTTTCCATCTAGGTCCTCATTACTCCACTTATGGGAATTATAATTTATTTCAGCCATCGCATTTGCTTCTTTGACCTCACACATTAAGGGGAATATGTTATAGAAATCTCCTTTCCATGCATCTTGCTTTGATGACCTTGCATTTCCCTCTGCAGACTCACATTACCCCATTTTGTTCACTCTAGAGTTAAAAATACAAATTTGTTTCCATATACATGGGTCACAGTTAGACAGCTCATGTATACACAGGTTTCTCCATTACAGCCTGTGTACATTGGGTTTTGTGCTCAAAAAATAAAAATTTGTCTATTTTCCACGTCATGTCACAAGATCCACCTTCCATTTACTGGAAACGCTCCAACCTGACCCTTCAATTCCATTTGGAGGCTATAAATTGAGCCATATAAAATCCTTGAACACACACATCATTGAGAGAAAAGACACTCTGGAGAAATTTCACTTCATACTGAGTCTGCATCCCTTTATCCTTGAAAGTATGAACGCTTTGTGTTCATCCCCCAAGCTCTTCTTATATTGAGATGGAGAACCACATTGACTCCTACTACTTGTGAGCTTGCCTTTGTGGAGAATTGAAGTGGTGAAGGCCTAGCTAGAGGGACTTAGTTTCTCGGTTCCAATATGTGTCGTTACAGAATTTTGTCAGCGATGTACTTATGTTGATTACATTAATAGAAATACTCTTTTCTTGTCTAATTATATGTCGCAAATATTTAAATTACTTTCCATGGGAATATTTTTTATACATTTTAATGGATTATGCTAGTTTATATGCTAACTTTTTATATAATTTCTATATGATTTTATATCTTGATTGTTGAGGACAAGTTGCAGGCATCAATATTTCAGTCGTGATCTCAGTCGAGGCCTTCTTCAAACATCCATATGAGTTAGGCTCTTAGCCTTCTCTTGTTAGCATTTCTATTTATTTATCATACTTGAGTTTAGATTTAATTTTTGGGTGTCGTTTTGTCTATTGTGGTTTACCCCTTTCCATAGAGATTTTCATCGTAACAGTATTTTTCACCACTCCAAGTTTGTATCTGAAGAAAAAAAACTTCCCTTTCACCAAGGGTTTGGTCAAAATATCTCCAACTTGTTCATCTGTGTAAAAATAATGAAGCTTCACTGCTCCCTTATGGATTCTATCTCGAATGAAGTGATATTTGATCTCAATATGCTTGGACCTGTTATGGAATATTGGATTCTTCAAGATTTTCATACAACTCTGATTATCATAGTATATCATCGTAGGTTCCAACCCCTGATCAAATAAAATTTTAGGTAATTTGTGAAGCCAAATGGCATCATATATATCCATAATTGTTGCCATATACTCTGCCTCTACTGAACTAAGTGCTACATAAGTATTATTTTGATGAACCATGTAATCACTGCTAATCCCAAGATGAAGCAACACCTCGAGGTGCTCTTTATGTCTATTTCACTCCCTGCCCAATATGAGTATGTATATCCCTACAACTCAACTCCATCACATCAAAGATACATCAATTCATACTCCATTGCACCTCTCAAGTACCTGAGCACATGCTTCATTGTTATCCAATGCACCTGTATTGGCTCCACCATGAATTTACTTAAGGTTTTCAAATAAAAACATATATATGGATTAGTATTGACCAAATATATCAAGGACCCTATCATTTTCATTTATATCCTCAGATCCACCAACTCTGAATCTGAAGTGACAACCTTCTTCATATTTGTAATTATAGGTGTAGCCATCGATATATAGTCCTCCATCCTAAATCTCCTCAAGATATTAACTTTGTACTTCCCATTTCCAAGGAATATCTTTCCCGATACCTACCATAACTCTAATCCCAAGAAATAATGCATCAAGACAATGTCCTTCATCTTGACCTTAGTAGCTAAATCTTCTTTGCAACCTGCAATAATCTCCTCTGCACCTATGAGAAATAAATCATCCATGTATAGAACCAACATGAGTGGATCTTCCCCAACAAGTATGAAGTACAAGTTAAGATCCACCTCACTCATGGTAAATCCCATACTTTGCAAGTATCTATCAATCCTGGAATACCATGCCTTGGGTGCCTATTTGAGTTCGTACAATGATTTATTAATCCTACACACATAAGACTCCCTCCCACGTACCTCAAATCCTTGAGGTTTATCTATATATACTTCCTCCTCAATGATCGTGTTGAGGAAAGTTGTCTCCACGTCCATTTGATGAATGCTCCACCTCATAACTGAAGAAATAGAAATAATAGCTTGAATAAAATCATCCCTAGTGACTAGAGAAAATGTCTCCTTGTATTTCACTCCCTCTTTCTTGGAGAACTCTCTCACCACAAACCTCACCTTGAACTTATCGATGCTAGCATATGTAGCATGTTTGATCTTGTAGATCCACCTGGAACTCACAACTAACTTCCCCTCCAGTCTCGACACTATGTCCCAAACATCATTCCTCATAATAGATGTGTACTCCTCTACCACGACATCCCACCATACCTATTGATCTACCACTTCCTCAAAAATGGAAGGTTCATCAATGATGATACTCACAAGTGCAATATAGTTCGAAAAATTCCTCAGAGGCATGCACTCTCTTACCACACTCCTAGGATCCTCACCAACATCCCTCAAAATTTGCAATAGCCACATGGGTCTCTTGACAAGACTAGAAGGGGATATATCCTCCTCCCCACCTGAATTTTGAGATATTGATTGTTTCTCATCCTTCAGATCCTACTCCTCCTGGTCCTCTGTTATTTTTTATGACTCCTGAAAAATCCTAGATGCCAAATTCTCCACAAACTTTACATATCTTCTCACACTTATATTACACTACACTGGAATTAATATAATGTAATCCTTTGAGGTCTCGTTGTACCCAAAAAATATACCCTTATGTCTTGAAGGCTCTAGCTTCATCCTCTTCTCAACAAGCACATGGATGTAGAATGGAAAACCAAAGATATTCAAATGTCTTATATCTATCTTCACTCTTGAGAATTCCTCCTACAAAGTCTTGTCCCCCAATATCCTGTGAGGACTCTTCATACATTGATGTGTTACATTCCTCTACACAAAGAAACATAGGAAACTCATGGTCATGTATCATAGCCCTAGAAAAAATGATGATGGATTGATTCTTTCTCTTTGCAACCCCATTTTTTTTAGGGTTGTACGAGACTATTTGTTCCCTCTTGATCCCTTCCTCCTATTGGCATAGGGGAAGACCCAAGGTTCAATGCTACAACAACACACCAACAAAACCCTAACTACCGACCCTTTCGGCAACACCTGCGAAGCAAATGAAGTCTCACCCAAGGTAGAGGCATAGGTGGTTGCAGGACTCAAGTGTCTGGAACCTTAGTTGGGACATAGATCTGTGATTATAATACTTAACAGAGCACTTAGCATCAACAGTTCATCAATATTCAACCAATAACTACTACGCAGATGGAACAAAGCATCGCATCATTCACTCATATCTGATGTATTTAAGTACTTTATCATAAACAGGCATGTTATATCTAGCAGATCAAGCACCAAGCACCTTCATATAGGTCAGATCTAACATTATTACACATCATTAGCACAAAGAATAAGAAGATTTATCTATCTCTATCAAATCACTTAGCAAGAGAAGTTATAAATACATCAAGACAAGCACAAAGTGGAACAACACAGTGTTTGCGTGGTTCACCCCACCCTGGGGCTACGTCCACCAACTCTTATTCTTTATTGTCTTCATTCAATCAATTACAAGCACAGAGCCTCAAAACTCTACTTCTCCTAGGACAGGAGATATGCACAGCTCACTAGATCCTCCTTGCTTGTGTTGCAGCACAAAGCCTTCACAGTCTCTTACAATGACTTGCACTTAGCTCTGCAAGTCTCATACAGTATCCACGAAGCCTTACAAATCTTGATCACACAGATCCCACTCTTAGCACTTAGCCAACTTGCACAATACTTGCGCACTATTCAACTACTTCTTACATTGCCTAGCCTTCTATTTATACATACAAAATAGGCCTAAACACGGGTAAACCCATGGGCCAACATCCCATTCCTGTTACATATTCCCAAATCCCAAAAAGGACCCAAAAAGGGGTCGAGATCCCACGATCTCTTCTTCATCTTGCACTCCTCCTTTGACAAGCTGTCGAAGTCCCAAAATAGGTCAAACTTGAACAAATCCCTCAAAACTTAGTCAAGGGCCAACAGGCCCCCAACACTCACCTATGACTCATCCCGAGTCAATTTGATGTGGGAATTTCTACTTCGAACACTTCGAGCTTGGCTCGAACTGCTTCGACTTGTTGTTGTGATACAAGCTCCTATTCATCAAACTCTTGAATGACTGGATCATTCATAGGTCCTTCCAGGCATTGTTCTATTGTGGTGCTAACCTGCTCCAGTTCTTCTCCTTGGCCTTCTACCTATGTAAACAACTGATAGGCCTTATCTTGCAAAGGTTGAAGTTTCTGAGTTATTTCCATAACTCTGCTCTGGATAGTATGGATTTACTGTTGGGCGGTTCGTTGCTCTTGAGATCTCTTCATTATCTCCACAATTGTCAAGGCTTTCAGTTGTGCCTGTAGTGTTTTTGCATGCTACTTCACCTCCTGGAGTTGTGAATCTAGTGCCTGCAACTCATTCTAAGGTAAGGGCCTTTTCTTCATCGAACTTCTCTTGGAGAGAACTCTTTTTCTATTCGACAGCTCGACACTGTTCTACAAGTACTCTCTATACTTATACCAAAGCCTGGGTGGCTTATGTTGTTTCCTCTTGTGCTCGTCGAAGGCGAGCTTCGATTGTATCAGTGAGCCAGTGGAGTTTTGATGGCTCATCTCTCGGTTCTGGTGTTCTCAATGAAAGAGGCGCAGTGGAGACTGTGTGGCTGGACTGTAGTGCTTGCTGCACCCCTCGGAGCTTGACCTCAATTCTATTGTACATATCCTCCTACTTAGCTTCTTGCTTCTCTACTTTCTCCAGCAAAGCATCATTCAGGTTTGATATGATTAAATTGAAATCATCAAAGGTGAGGATGGTCTTCATCTTAGTTATAATGGCTTATACCTTTCCTAGCCTTTACTCCTGCCAAAGAGATGGGACCAACCCTTGGGACTAGGCGTGGTAGGTCGATCAGTCAATGATTCCTTCCCCGATCTATGGCTCCTCGCCCACGCTTTGGAAAGGGAGGGTGAGAGAAGATGGCTCTTGAATGGCTCCTCACCCATACTTTGGAAAGGGAGGGTGAGAATGGCTCCTCACCCACGCTAAGGTCTGGGTCTTGTCCATTGCCTTACCGAGATTGGTGGGTCTTGTCCATTACCTTACCGAGATTGGTGGGTCTTGTCCATTACCTTACCGAGATCTCTTCCAGGAGGAAGGTTTTTGGGGGGAAACCTTCCTTTTCTTCGAGGGGTCCTCCTCGTCTTTGGGTGGTGTTACTTCTCCTTTCCTTTGTTCAGCTTTTGTGCCATATATCTCTTCACCATTACCTCCTTGCTCTTGTGACATGGAAGCAGTCTTCACCAAGGCACTGCTTAAATCTTGTACTTCATCAGTCTTCTTTATTTTTCTAGGTCCAAGTGTATCTTGCGTAGTTTTTAGGTTGTCGATGTCGGATATCTCCGCAGGTTCTACTAGAATGAGGAGTTCAGCAGACCATTCCTTAGTAATCTCCTTTAAGTCCTCCTTCGTCAACTTGTAATAGGACTGAAGTTGTTTCTTGTGCTCGTCAACTCACGTTGTGATCTAAATGAAATGTTGATCAGCGTTGAACTTCATTAGAGGCCTAAATAGGTGTAAAGTGTTCGGCGTCATGCGAGGCTCAAACTGTATGGCTATCTTCATATGATTGTAGTATGTATGGAACACAACATTTGACTACCATTTCTTATTCATGTCACTTGAGTACCACAATGTACTGAACTTCGCAACCAATGGTTCGAAAGGCTCAATGTCTGGGAAGGTCGCACCTTCCAGCATCTCCCAGGCAATGAAAGTGATCAGGATCAATAGCCAGCTAAAAGGAAATTTGTAACCTTGATCCTGAGCTTCTCTGCATTTGAGTTCTAATTGGTTCATCGGGTACTTCACCCAATTCATTTGTATGCCCTCCACACACTACCCTACGAGGTCGACTACAAAACCAGTCACTTGGGTGGGTCGGTTCTTGCATACTAACTTCCCTACAATCATCTGACAGGCGAGGCGCACTGCACCATTCTAAATAGAGGCTACCTTGTAGCCTCACATTCCCTTCTCTACATCCCCATAAGTGTCCTTGATCCTTTATGAGAGAGCGCGGTCCATGGATTTTCCAGGATAGAAGTCTTGTGGGTCGGGTCCTTGCATACTCAAACCCGTGATCTGATTGATCAAGGTCAGATCAACTGTGATACAGTGGTTTAGCCACAAATATCTGCCATGGTAACAATACAGTAGTAGCTTGACACATGCATTCACCTCTTGGTGTCTTCCAAAGTGGGGAATTTTCATGACGTTGAGCATAGTGGACTGCGCGAGGTTATGGGTCTATGCTTGGGGAATTACCTTTGAGTGTTTCCCTTTTTTTCTATTCAAATACTTATGTGGGGCCAACATGTTGTAGAATTTGCGATCTCCGAGTTTGAATTCGCTAAACTTCAATGCTGCGATCTTATCTTGGTATTCTCACACTGCGCGTATCCCCTTCGGGAGGTATGCAGTGACCAAGGCGTACTCAAATCTCTAGGTATGCTATAGCAGTTTACAACACCTCTCAAAGGTGGTATATAGGTGGGTAAGATGGTCGGAATCAATTTAGCATTCACTAAGTCATCCCTGTGCTTAGTTCGCTTCTCATCGACGATCGGGATGGTCCTGTTCCACGAGCAGTCAATGGTGATGCTTGAATTGTTCTCATAGATGAAGCCTTTACACCTATAGATAATTCTCTCTCTGACATGACTCTTTCAGTCATCAGGTCAAGCAGTACTTCTGTCACTGATTCATCGACTACGGTGAGATCCTTAGACATACATGCTCGGAATGAAAATTCTCAGTTCAAAGGGTAACTTAGACACTGCAATACAATAGATGGACAGAGTACAATAATTACTGTGCGAAAACAACTTAGTCTGCGGGCTCAAATTCTTAGTTGGAAAAAGTGTTCTCGTTGCTTGGCACGACGGGATAAATAGGTAACTCGACAACGGGTCACTTGCAATGGGTATGAGGCCTTTATTAACTCTGTTCGATCCATTATGGTGAGGTCCAACGGTCTTGTGGCAAACCATAAATTCCTTTCTACCCATTCGGAGCGTCGCTCGAATGGTTATAATGTCCCCAACGGCTATATTGCTTTTCCATGGCGAAGTACCACGTATCGTTGTTCTGATATCCTGGCGAAGCTCTAATTTTACAAATTTTCCTTCTATGAGGTTCCCTATGGAGCCTTATGTAACTTATCAATCTTGGATCTCTTCTTCATTACCTTTCTATCCTTCTTCCCAGTGATCTTCGTCTCGGTATTCCTTTTTCCATTCTGATTTTTGTCTTCTTTTGACATAGTCACTTCGCATTGTTGATATTCTTCCCTAGGGTTCTAGGAAAATGCTTCTTCTTTGTCTGGGATAGGTAATTCAATATTCTGCGGATCCTCTAGTTTTCTTGCAACTTCAACATCTAGTTCTCTAGTGTTAAATAGCTTCGATCTGTTCTCTTGTTCTTCAATCAAGTGTGTGATCCTTCTAGTCATGAAATCTTTTAATTTTTGCTTCTTTTGTTCCAAAACTTCTTCTTCTTCCTGTCATCTGGCTTGATCTCTGTCGATCCAAGGTTTTCCTAGTAACATGGTAAATGGGGCGTTGTTCTCAGTAAATTTAATAATCTCAAAATATTCTTTTGTTGAAGTTCCATTAACAATCATAGGTATCTGAGCGAGCCTTCCACATAGGTTTATCAGCTTTCCTCTGAATAACCCTATTCTTCCTAATGAAGGGATCATAGCAGGATTTCCTAAAATTTCCCAAGTTCTTTCTGTCATAATATTCACCTGTGTTTCCTCATCCAGAACATAGTCAACGTCGAAGTTTCCTATTCTTGCTTCAAGACATTCTTTTTCTTTGAAGATCTCTGATAAGTTGACATGTTGGTGGTCATTTAGGGTTTCTCTCATTTGTAACAATACTTTCTCTGATTCTTTATGGGGTTCTTCCATAATCTTAGTTTCTGGATCTTCCTTAGGGTTTTCTTGGTTCATATTCATTCTTTCAACTTTAGCAATCATTCTAGGGCAATCCAACACTTCATGGTCCATAGCTTTACAGCAAAGACAACTAGGTCTTTTCCCAAGGCATTCCTTAGCAAGATGTCTGAGTTTTCTGCAACTGTAACAAAGGATTAATCCTTTCTTTCTTTTAAGTGATCCCCAGCCTTTCATGTACTGCGTGCTAGGCTCATAGGAGCTAACCTACAAAAAATTCTTTTTAGGATCCTGCATCCATTTGTTAGTCCAAACATTCTTTCTATGCATAGGTATAACATATTTTTCACTATTCATATCAGATTTATTCATATCAAATCTTCTTTCATCTATTAATACCCTAGTTTTCAAGCTAGGATAGAATCTATCAAACATACCTAGATTCATACTTTTGAAACAAAAATTTCCAATTATCTTACTTTTCCAGAGCACAAAGCTTCTAGATCTAGAACTTTTCACTATTATTACCTTTATCAGAGCACAGAGCTTACATATATTACCTCTTTTCTTCAGATCTGACCTCTTTTCTTGGCACAGATCTCCTCAGTTCAAGTAGAATGTTACGCACTAGGGAAACAGATCTATGCACAGAGCTTTCACAATCTCAGGCTGAATATTTGCACAAAGCTTCTTATTTCTCAGTTCCCAATAATTACAGTTTCATGTCCAATACTACGCACTTCAGCAGTAGATCTACGCACAAAACTTTTCTTCAGTTCCCATTAATCACGGTTTCAGTCCCGACAACGAAACCATTTGTTGGCACAGGGGCAGACCCAGGGTTCAACGCTACAACAGCACACCAACAAAACCCTGACTACCATCCCTTTCAGCAACACCTGTGAAGCAGATGAAGTCTCACCCAAGGTAGAGGCAGGGGTGGTTGTAGGACTCAAGTGTCTGCAACCTTATTTGGGACACAAATCTGTGATTATAATACCTAACAGAGCACGTAGCATCAACAATTCATCAATATTCAACCAATAACTACTACGCAGATGGAACAGAGCATCGCATCATTCACTCAGATCTGATGTATTTAAGCACTTTATCATAAACAAGAAGGTTATATCTAGCATATCAAGCACTAAGCACCTTCACATAGGTCATATCTAACATTCTTACACATCATTAGCACAAAGCATAAGCAGATTTATCTATCTTTATCAAAGCACTTAGCAAGAGAAGTTATAAATACATCAAGACAAGCACCAAGCGAAACAACACAGTGTTTACGTGGTTCACCCCCACACTGGGGCTACGTCCACCAACTCTTCTTCTTTATTGTCTTCAGTCAATCAGTTACAAGCATAGAGCCTCAAAACTCTACTTCGCCTAGGACAATAGATTTGTGCAGCTCACTAGATCCTCCTTCCTTGCGTTGTAGCACAAATCCTTCACAGTCTCTTACAATGACTTGCACTTAGCTCTGCAAGTCTCATACAGTATGCATGAAGCCTTACAAATCTTGATCACACAGATCCCACTCTTAGCACTTAGCCAACTTGCACAATACTTGCGCACTATTCAACTACTTCTTACATTGCCTAGCCTTCTATTTATACATACAAAATAGGCCTAAACATGGGTAAACCCATGGGCCGACATCCCATTCCCGTTACATATTCCCAAATCCCAAAAAGGACCCAAAAAGGGGTCGATATCCCATGATCTCTTCTTCGTTTTGTGCTCCTCCTTCAACAGGCTGTCGAAGTCCCAAAATAGGTCAAACTTGACCATATCCCTCAAAACTTGGTCAAGGGCCAACACCTCCTTACAGAAATCATTGAAGTCATTGGAGGTGTATTGTTCCCCACTATCCGACCTAAGACCTCGATCTTCTTTCTGTCTGGTTATCCACCTGAGCCCTGAACTCTTGAAACTGACTGAAGACCTCATCATTTGTCTTCATAAATAAGATCCAAGTTTTCCTTGAAATTAATCAATGAACATCACATAGTATGATGCTCTCTGCATTGATGCTATTGACATCAACCCACTCACATATGACTGTATAAGATCCAAGATTTCCTTGGACTTACTTTTGCTTCTTGGAAATGTGGACTTGGCATTCTTTCCAAGTGCACACCCTATGAACACTCCCTGATGATGAATATTTAACTCTGGAAGACTTGTAATAATCCCCCTCATAATATAAAATTCCATGTATTCTAGGTGTCCCAAACTCCTATTCCGTAGCTCACATAGGTTTTCACTATCGTGTATCAAATCCTGAATAGGATTTCCATGAAACCTATATAAAGTGCCCTCTCTAACCCTAATGACCATTGTTGTGTCTATGATAGTGTTTTTTTAACGTATGACTACTTTCCCTATCTGAAAATTAACGGATAAACTCATGTCCTCCATTACTGAGACTGAGAGAAAATTATTCTTCAATCCTCGTAAGTAAATCATCTTAGGAATCCAACTAACCTCTTGACTCAAGTTGGAATGTAATTGTTCCCTCTCCCTTAATTGCATACTTAGCATCATCACCAATATCGACATGAACATATAATTCCCTCTCCATCATAATACTAAATATCTATTGTGCTTTTGTCATATGACGAGATACACAACTATCCAAGTACCGCGCACTCCTAGTAGATGTGATGGTAGAAAGGTAAGAAACTAGAGAGAAATCCTTCTCAAACTTCACTGAAAACTCATATGGATGCGTCTATGTTGATGTTGTTGTGTGTGTCTTTCATCTCCCCTTCTTCTTCTTCAGACACTGATATTCATAATTTCCATTCTTATGACATGAGAAGGACTTGATTTTACTCAAGTCGTTCTTCTTTCCCCATTGTGATGATTCTCCATCACTATTACCCTTCTTGTTGGAAATTTTTCCTTTGTCATTCCTTATCTTATTGACAAGCTACAAGTTCTCATCACCACTTCCCTTCTTGTTCCTTTTTGACTCCTCTCGAGTCTCTTCTTGGATGCAATCATCCCAAATCCTATGCCAATCTGGGAGTTTTCCCCAAATGTAGACTCCCTTGACAAATGGTTCCCATGACTTGGGAAGACCATTCAATGCCACATTCATGATCTCTATATCCTCCCTTTTCTCCCCCATGGATTCAACTTTATCACATACCTATGTGATCCTAATGAAATAGTTGGTAACATTGTCATATCTAGACATTTGCACAGATCTGAGTTTATTTCTTAACACCATCTTCCTATTCATGTTAGTGCTATAAAATAAAACTACTAAGGAATCAAACATTTCTTTGGTTGTCTTATTCTATGATAGATGAGTAATTAGATGATCCTTCATTGAATCCAAGATAACCCTCTCATCTTTGATATCCTTCTTCTCGTGAGCTGCCAAAGCTGTCAAATCTATCGGTGGAACAACTACTTTGTCCACTAACTCTCCTAGGTCATACTACTTAAATGCCAAAGTCACTCTTTTTTTCCAAGATAGGAAGTTGGATGCTCCATTGAATTTGTCTTCAACTCTCAGAAATGTTGATGTAATCCTTTAGACCTAAAAAACTTCCATGGAAATAGCTTGCTACTAAAATTTCCCTTGTACTGACCTATGCGTGCTTATCACCACTAACACCCACATATGTACGTGACTTTACTTAATGAAACCTATGTATCTGTGTGTATGTACTTATTTCAACCCACATATATGCGACTTTATCCAAATAAACCCATGTATGTATGGGATTGTTCCTTATGCAACCTAGGTACAACTCTGTACGACTACAAAACCCTAGTTTTGCATCAATATTGTTGTTTCCCTAAAATCCAACCCTTGATTTTTACCTATTGTTTATGAATATGCTAAAACCTCCTTGTAGATATTATAGATCTAATATCAATTTCTATGGATTTGAGATCTAGTTTCCTTTCAAAGTGGTTTCTCTAATACCATGTTGAAATCCCCTTACTATGGCACCTAGGTATCTTGTTATCTAGTGATTTCCTTGTTGTAAATCAAATTAGTGACTCAAAAAACAACATACACTGCTAGAATATTCAACTCAAATAAACATATCAAAATAAATACTGGAAACCAAAATCCCAACGAAAATACACAAAGAGATTATGTCCATCAACTAAGCTTATCATTCAAATAACTTCAAATCTTACAAAGGCTCCCATAACTAGGATAATGGCCCATAGAGAAATACACAAAACTATAGGTAGTACCTGCAAACTCAAACAATCTCTTGATATATTGTACGACCTCGGTTTTTCATGTTTCTTTAGATGTAAGCACCTTTCCTTCAAGAAACCCATGTATATGTTCCTATCTCCATTGAAATTCATGTACATGCACTCTAAGGTTGTTGAAATAAATCTTGTTGATGCGGCTCCAATCAGCTGAAACCCACTTTTGAATGCCCTTGTTTTGTCTTCTCCCTGACCTGATATCTAAATGGAAGTCTTTCTCCATCTATCCAACATCTCCTTGAATCTTAATCCTTCATGATCTAATACTCTGAGCAAAATTCCTTCTCTTCTCTCAATAATATCAAGTGTCTTCCTCCTTCACCCTAACCTTTCTTTTATAAGATTGAGTTATGACCTAACTCTAATCTCCAAAGTGATTGACGGTTGAGATTACTTCTCACCTCACTTGAGATCAATGGATATTATTTAATTCACCAATACTGATTAAATCATTTCTTTAAATAAAATTCAAATCACTAATATAACACTTTACTTTAGTAATTCCTTTAATTAAAGTAAAGTCTCAAGGTAGAATGCTTTGGACGACTTCCACACGTCTAGACACTTAGACCTATGCAGAAATACATGTTTGATGCAACAAACATCAACATTATGAAAGTTTGTTGTGGTTGATATCACTCTAAAGTAAGAGGGATCTTGTATTTCAGCTGAGGATTACCTCAAAGAGGTACTTGGCCTTGTTAAGGTTGTTTGGTTTCAAACCCTAGGATGCTTGGTAGAAGTACCTTGACAGTTGGAAGGGTTCGTTCTTTTTCACATTACATATTTTCCAGGATGGATATGGCGTTGGTATTTTGATTGTCCTCTAACATTGTTTCTAGTTTTGGATGGTATGTGGATAGTGGAGCTTCAAGAAACATGACATATGACAAGTATTTATTCAACAAGATTTAGGAGCAAGAGGGAGGCATGAGTGTGGAGCTTGGTGATGATGCCACATATCCTATGAGAGAAGTTGGATCTATTTCCTTCCAAACACCTTCAGATGATGTTCTTGAGTTAAATAATGTTTTGTTTGTTCCTTGGTTGAAGAATAATATTCTTTCAATATATTATATGGTATATCCACATTGTATGACCGAGTTTGATGCTCAAGTGGTCATCTTTAGAATACAAATCCAAGTTGTCTCAAAAGGGGATCATATTAGGGGTCTTTATAGGTTGTAGGTAAATTTGACAAAGCATGGTGCTTTGTTGTATGACAATACCAATTTGTGTGAGATAAGGGCACATAGGTGTCTTGGTCACTCACATTATGATCACTTCATATCTCAAATAATTTAGTATAGGTATTTCCAAACTTCAAGATAGAGAAGGAAGGTGTATGGATAGGGATTTCCTTTTAACTCTACAGACTCGTCATGCAATCAGCGGATTTTTCAATGTCCTCCTCTTGTTCCCTCTATAGGTATGTCTTGATATTATGGGGATGGTTTGGTATGAGGAAGTCATCGAATTGATTAATATGAATGATTTCTTCAAGGCAATCCTCCTCTTGGTTGATAGACGAGGTCATGTTTTCTTCTATCTCACATGCCCTTTATTGGGATTCAAGTAAAGTTGTAGGGTGTCCCTTTCCAATTATAACTACATAGGGGTCCTTCATGGTTGACATGTAAGGACTTGAAGATGGTGCTCTGATAATTTTTGATATCTTGAGAAAAACTCCTTACGAGGGTGTTGAACCTATCATTGAAATCCCTTATACTTTCTCCTAAATTTCTTTTCCAACTATAGATTTGATCATAAAGGGACTGGTAATATTTGTTTTTTTCTTAATAATCCAGAAAAAATGTTCTTGAAAGAGATCCCAACTCGTGATCGTTATTGGAATAATACTATCATACCATTCCTTATCCCTTCTGACAATGATGTAGTAGAAAATTCTCATACAGACATCTTCATGTTGGTCATAAGGTTCAAGAGCATAGAGGAAGGCATCCAAGTGATCTTTGGTCATAACGGGATCATCTCTCAAAAGTATGGGAAGCCATTCCTTGAAGTCCTTTGGGAGTTTTTGAGGGGATCTAGGGATCTTCATCATATCTAAAGGTTTGTATGTATCTTTGACCCACGGGCTCTATGTAACAGTTGGTGAACTGGGCACAGACAAGAGTGGAGGAGTAGAGGCAGTAGGTGAAGGTGGAGGGATAAGAGAGGTAGATGGACAACCATTCGAAATGGGAGATGATGGAGGATCAAACCATTTGGGTGAATACTTACGATGCCTGGAAGTGTTTTGGGGGGTTGGGTAATGCCCCTTTCAGGTACGTCCCATATTGGAGTCGTCAGATGAGATTTAGTATAATCTTATCAAGGGTGCAAGAGGAAATTCCCTCAAGTGGAGTCAACAGGAAAGCTATGGGTAAAGGATTTGGGATGGTAGATTTCCAAAATTTTGTTAGTGTTCGTAAGAGGATTCAAAATCCTCCCGGGCAATGGTGCCAAAATGTTATCGCACCAGTTTTAGGTTGGTAAAATCCCAACCCAAGCCACAATATGGAGACAACTAAGAGAACACCTACCCACTCTCACCTTAGATAGATATTCTCATCTCTTTAGAGGTGAAGTGATCACCTCACGGGGGGAATCCTAGGTGACCCTAGGGGGAAATGAGACGAAAAGTGAGATGATGAAATGAGAGCCCATATAGGTCAATTTTATAGATGGAATAAGGATTGAGGATTATTCTTAGGAGTGGTTTAAGGTTTCCAAGTCCTTGGGTACCTACTGAGAGTGTTTTTACCTACCCAAAACACAAAGAAAACCAATTGTACGAAGTATATGTTAGGTGGAAAATCAAGTTAATATTTTTGTCCTTAATTTCAGCATTCAACAAAATATATATCATTAATGAAATCAAATAATTATTGCATATTTAACCACTTAAAGTATCAAATATTAGTTGAGTTATGAAGCATAAAACATGTAGATAAGTTCTCAACACTTTAGCACAACTTTAGTGGTATTTAGATGGTTGTCATGATAAGTTTTCAGAGTATATTTATGACATCCAAGTGTCTATAGTAGTTACTTGCTACAGAAACAAATTTTAACCATGAAAACAAGCAAGTAATCCAACCAAAATTTCACCAATTAGTAGTAGAATAATAACAATGTATTACTAGCATATTTCCACAATCAAATTGCAAGTTAAAATCAAGAAAACAAGATTATTTGTTGCAGCCATAATGGTTGTAGCTTTTAATTTGTTATATCTCCAAGAATATCAATAGGACTAAGACACCCTAGAGGGTTTAGCAACCTCAAGGCATCCACAAAATATTCCAACTTGAACAAGATTGATATCTCACCAAAACATGTTTACCAAGGTAAACCATATATTTATCCAATGCAAAAAATCATATTAGTGCCTTTAAAATATGGGTGAATGGAGTATTTAAGTAAAAAATTATACCAACAAAATCCCTATGGGTGTAAATCCTCTTACTCCCTAGGGCATGCTAATCAAACTAGGGCGAATCTAGGAGGGTGTACACACTCATAGTTCTCCTAGAAACCCTTGCAAAAAATGACTTATAAACTTAGAAAATAAGATGAAGCTTAATGGAGGGTGTATACAACATACTCCTCCTAGGGTTTCAACCAACAATGACCAATAATTATCAAGAAAGAACTAACTAATGCATATTTTCCTTACCAATTCCAAGAGAGAGAGAGAGATCAAACCCTGGTTCACCAAGCAATTATCATCCAAGAGAAAGTAAAGAAGCCTCCAAGAGGTGTGCACCACTTAGCCTCATCCATTCACCAAGAGATAACACCAAAACTCATTTCCAATAGAGAGAGATATGAAAATTCTCAAGTATAGCGAAAATATCATTCATTAGTCTTCTCACAATGGGAGAGTTGTGATGAAAAATGAAACAGAGTTGATCTCTATTTATACAAAACGTTATAAGATATATTTGTCCACAAAACTTAGGGTAAAATAGAAGATAAGGGATCAAGAACCCTTATCTTTCCCCTTTACAAAAACAATGTTATTTAATTCATAATTTTCACATAAAAAAAATCTTAGAAACATGACATCACCCTCTTTTTGGGCAACGTTTGTCACTTTTGGTCAATTCGTTGAGTTGGAGAAGGAAAGGTTGGGCCTCCAAAAGCCAATAGTCTACAACCAATATGTTTATTCCTTGATCCATGGGCCTCTTCCTTCAAAACATGCCAAGTTTCCATCATCACCACCAAAACCCTAGCCCTAGGTGACGCCAAGCCCAAAAAAGGTGGCATTTTTCCCCTTTCAAGTAGGTCATTTGGAATGTAGGGGGTGGGAAATATCCTCCAAGGTGTACTCTAGGCCTCCAAAGTAATTTCATCATCATCCAGAGTGTGGGCCCTTGGCATCCAACCTATGGCCTTCAATCCCCATGGAAGCCCAAGCTAGGCTTATTCTCCCAAAATTGTCCACCAGCTAGGTCTTGCAAAGAAAAATGGATACGCCCTCCAAGGATATCAAGTCAAATGAATCATGATGAGTAAATCAATTCAATAAAATATTCATATAATCATGTACATCCAAACAACCTCATCAAAATAAACCAATGCTCAAAGGTCGTATGCAATTTTCCAAGTTTAGGTATGGGAGGGTTGCCAAAACGACCTATTGGGTGAATCTTACCTCAAGTTTAGGGGTGTTTCCTAAGGGGAAATCTTTCTAAGTCATGTGGATAAGGTGTCATGGATGGGGGGGAAACCCTTGGGCATGGGTTTCATGATATACAAGGGGTTGTAGTGTCTCATCTATGGGTTTCTTTATAGAGGGTTTGTTGCACCTTTGTTTTCAATGCAACCTTTTTCCAAGCCCGTTTATTTCCTTTTATGTATGCGGGATGTAGTGGAGAAACATATGTATACGCTTGTTGTATAATTGATAGGTCGTGTATATGTGTAAAAATGTGCATTTTTGGCTCTGGAATGAACAAAAATGGGACTTCAAGTCTGTAGAGGGTAATGGAAGGCCATCTAAGCAAGTTGCATGAAGTGAGACAAAATTTGTTGTAATATATGCCCCCTAATGTGTGAGGTCAGAGAACTATCTGCAATGGATGAAATACATTATAATTCCCAGAAGTGGAGTAATGAAGACTCAGCTGGAAGTACTAGTTGTTCATAAGAATATTACAATCCATAATGAATTTGTACACATGGTTGCCAATTTAAATTACATTGTAGATCCATGTGTAAGTGTATCAAATAGTTTTTCATGGCCATGAATAGGCAATACAAAGTGAACATATGCCATACGTTTTCATAGTCATGAACAATATGCAGTGGTATCCAGTCTCAAAATCAATTGAAGATATATGTATACAATGGAGTACAATCTGATCTCCCGTGATCACTAAATTCATATAGGTATTGGTCCAATGAAAGACAACAACAAATCAGGAATGTTTCTATTGTAAGTTGGAGGTCTTATACACTATCTTCCAAAGGTAAAATTCTACATCATGTGAATAGAGGAGTTGAGTTTGAACACAATGATACTTTGTTTGATTACCGATCATTAAGGTATATCGTTAACAAATGCGAGACAACCCATTGATAATGAAATTAGGTAACAAGGCACCAAGTACAATCTACAAGTGTGAATAAGGGTGTTGATGTCGAAAACATGAAGAATCCATCAATCAAGAGACATTGATGTATTCCCAACTGTCGATGGTGGGAGAACCTGCCACTGATCATTGCAAGCCTCTAGGTACTCATAGGAATCTAGGTCTCATTTCCAGTATAGATGAGTTGAAGTCGATGGAAGGAGGCCCACTGAAAGGAGAGAATTAGGGAATCTCTCATCATTCAGCATGAGGTACAAATAAATAGCTTGATTATTAGGAGGAGCTCGAATGAATAGGATGTTCACAAACCAATGACCAAGTGCATCCCTCGCATGCACCAGATGCAAGTAGTGCATGAAAGAGACCCTCTTAATATAAGCCAATAAGGAAAATTGTTGATAAAGGTGAGAAAACCACCAATAAGGATAATGGAATCCAAAACACTGCATAAATCTCAATGTGTGAATAGATTTCTTGTCGTCGAACACAAGTTAAACCCCCCAGTCAGGGACCAATGAGGAAATGTCATTTGTTGGGTTCAAGGTTACCTACCCATAATGAAAGTATGCCCAGGGTGCATGGTAGGATGACAACTTCATGTGACACTGGGATACACTAAGGGCATGGATGACATGCAAAGTCAAGAGTTCTGATAAATGGTTGACGTTGTCTTATAGACTTCCTTTGAACAAGAGCATGAGAGATATGGATAACTCAAGCAACATAGACTTGATGGTGGTCATTGATAAAAATTTGTGATGCAGGAGGCATCAACAAATTATGCATAGGGACTAGAAGAATAACTAGTCGAAGGAGTAAACTCTAAGTAAAGAGATCATATTACTAAGGTAATGCTAACCCAAACTTTGGATGAAAATGGACTCAAAATTTTATGCTATTTTCAAAGGCAACATGACTGTTGTCGATATGAGATAATA
>JASDQU010506950.1:71602-84378 GCA_032191745.1 Picea mariana
AGCATGATGATGGAATGAAATTACAACTTAACTCCAAAAAATGTCATTTTTCATATATTTAGTCCCCTAGGCCCGAAAAAGTATAAAATAATACCCAGGAGAAATCTTCTAGCCAATGGTGACAAGAGTATTCATTTTTTGTAAGTAGTCTATTTGGTTCAGAAAAGGGTTAAACCAAATGTACGCTGTTTCAAAACCATTTAATGAGTGTGAAAGAGACAAGTTCACTCGGAAATATTTTCATTTTTTCAGGAGTCGGAAAATATCTTAACCAAGACTCAGGGGGAGTCCCCATAGGTAATGGTCAGAATGCTTGTGAGTAAGAAAATTGGGTTCGAATGAAAAGTCATATTGGGACTATAAGGAACTCCCGGTCTTATGGAATAACTTCTGCATGTGCACCAAATGACACAAAGGTTCTAACTAGGGCACCCATGTTCAGTAAGTCTCTACCACTTAATAACAACACTTTTGGTAGCAGTGAGAAAGTTTGGTGTCGCTAATAAATGGGTTCATACCTAGGTTGTATGGGTCATAGTCATAGAATGATGAAAGAACACAAAACGGAATGAAAACCTGTCATGTATGTCGGTGAAAGAATAACCTGCCGAAGGAATGAACGGGTGATACAACGCTGGAAACTGTAAAAAAAATCCTGGAAAAAACCACTAAAAATGAATTATTTTCACTGCGCTATTAGTCCATAAGGTCAAAAAATAGAAAATAACTATAGAAAGTGGGTAAAACATTTCTACTAATAGTAAAAATAGAACTTTTTAACATACTATTTGAGGTTTTTCACCAACATAGTGCATTTTAGGCCATTTTCCCATGATCTTCAAGTGTTGATTGCGAGAGCTACGATCAACAGAATCAACAACTATCTGGACTAAGTAAGTGCCCATCCCCTCTCCTTCAATTTCAACGGTTTAAATTCCAGTTTTAGTCCCTATATTTTTATTATAAGAGGGATTTATATGGAAACTAGGGTGTATGTGGGTGACAGATCATCAAGTCGTGTATACGACCCCATATACATGAGAAAAGAAAATCCTGCATGCTTATATGAATCCCTATTCGCGATTTTTATCAAGTTAGTCGACGTACAAGTCCGTGAACAAGATTTTGAAAGGGATGTAACTCAAAAAATGGTCTTTCCTTTGCAGGATGGTTATTGAATGGAGGAAAAGGGAGCATGAGGAGATAGATGCAGTAGTGGGAAGAGATGCAAGGGCCCAACAAGCTTTAAAATGATGTAGTCTTTATAAATTTTTAGCTCTCAAAGGAATGAAGGCTTAGGTGAGGTTACTCTAGTTACTGGTAAACTACTAGGATCCGGAGACAGAGTCCTTCAATCTTGATGGGAAACCATTGAGGATTGAAGTGGACGATATATACTTTATCAAAGGATTGTCTCGTTGGGGTGAGGTAGTGAATCTCAATGCCTAAGGGGTTGCGGGTGGTAGGACTATGGAGGAGTACATTGCCACCCACTATTTTGCAGGAACAGATAAAGTAGGGAACCAACTCCCTATCAGGGCGATCGAGAACCTAAGTCTAAATATCATCATGCTTGTACTCACATGGATTTCAGGGTCAACCTCATTGCACCAGGCATCTAGGCCACTTATGTTCTACGTGGTGGAGTGTTTAAGACCCATTGTTTATGACTGGTGTACCTCATTGTTGGCTAACATGAAAATCTAATTAATGAATTGCAAACAAGGGAGAATGAGGAATTTCGGATTTGCATCCATAGTTTGTAGTTTTTTCTTTGAGAGGGTTCTAGGTTTGAGCCCTAGAGTAGAGATAAATCCACACGAACTGTGCGATCCAACCATGTCATGGTGGACCAATGTGATGAGGTGGCTGGGATGTGGTAGGGGTCCAGTCCCCTACAATGATGAGTTATTTGTCTATTGTCGTCGACAGGTCATAGAGATTGACGACTATCCTTACAGAGGGATCAACTACAGAGGGGATCCTGACAAGCCTTTGCCATCAGGTTCGTCCTATGGTGATATTGGTAAGAAATGATTTTATATATTTCATTTTTTTTATTTTTTTCAATTTTGATAAAGGAAAAATAAAAAAACACAAATATTTTTTCATGGTATCAAGTATTAACAATTGTTTTGTTACACAGACGTAGGTCCACGACATCCAGAGGGATTCCCATGGCATTGGTGAAGGGGTTGAGGAGATGAGCTAGTAGGAAGGGACGTGGAGAGAGTGCTACAAAATGTGTAGGGGAACCTGTCTCGATTGACGCACATGATTCCTATGGTTCAAGTGGAGGATATGCCAGACGCGATGAAGTGGCAGGTGGTGGGTGTACCCCATGTGTGGGTGTGACTCTTTTGGTGTCTTGTAAACGTCATAGTGTGTGCTATCATGATACACATCTGGCACCATAGGCGTAGATTCCATGGTCATGCTATGTATCGGCCATATATGTATTTTGAGGGTGTGAGCCCCATTTTGTACTATGACACCATATTTTTTGGACTTTAAAAGGATAAAATATAAAAAAATTGTTCTTTGGATTTACTTATATATGTTACAATGTGTAAATGTATGAATGTATTTTCTTTAATTAGTTATGTGACAAATTTCAATCTAAAATATAATTATCATATGCATCAGATACATAATTAGAGCTTCTAGGGATGTGATTATATGTAATAAAATCAAAGCAGAGTAGGATCTCGCACATGGTAACTATCATTCAACTGACATACGACTAGTTGGGATTCCAGGAGAACTTCTAAAGATCAAACACCATGTTAAATTGAATCGTGTAATATCTCAATAACAACGCTATACTCAACCACATTATTCATTGATGACTCCAGACAAACGTTGCCTAAAGACATTAGTTGACCCTCGGGTGAGTAAATGACCCAAGTGGCAGAAGTCATGTTCTTCGTATGACAACTGGCACTGTCCGCGAATACTAAGTAAACCGAAGACTCCGTTGACATATTCCAATAAGGGGGAAAATGGATAATCAAGTTGATGACACAAAGGAAAAGATAAAGAAGTATATACACTAAGATACACTAGTATAAAAAGGTCGCACCCAAGTTTGAGGGCTCAAGCGTAATACCTTTTAAGGTAGAGCCCATTTTTGGGCTCATGCAACATTCCCTTCATAATCTTCTAATTCATAGGCTCCACTCTCTAAGACACGTCGCATGATATAAGGATTGTGCCACATGGGGTTGAAATTACCTTCCCCCAATGGTTCTTTGGATTGGTCATAAAAGAGAACCAGGTCACCCTCACCGTACTGTCGGGGATAAAAATAATTATCGTACTAAACCTTAACATTTTTTTTATTCGTTTCGATAGTTGTAGATGCCTCTCGACACTCCTCATCAAGATTCTCTAGGTGCATGAGGTGTTCTTCAATATCAAATGTGTGAGGTAGGAGCTCAATTTCCAACTTAAGGGAAGGGATTTCACATTCAATTGGAAGAATCGACTCCATACCATGTACTAACTGAAAAGGAGGGAAACCAGTGGAAGTCTTTACCATGGTTCAATACACCTAAAGTGAAAGGTAAATCATCATATTCCAGTTAGATTTAATTTGGATGACAGTTTTTTGAAAAATGGTCTTGAGATATTTATTCACCGCCTCTATTTTTCCATTCTCGTAGGGATAGTAAGGGGAAGAATGATTGTTCTTAAACCCTAGTTTTGATGCTAACTCTTTCATCATTTCATTCTAAAAGTGACAGCCATGATCAGTGACAATCTCTCTTGGGATTCTGAACCGAGCTACAATCTAGTTGAATATGAATAATGTTGCAGTCTTACCATCGGATTTAATGGTAGGCATGGCCTCTTCCCAATTAGTAAAACAATCCATGGGCACGATAATATCGTGCTTCCCTCCAGTTGAGGTTGGGTTACAACCCATAAAATATACCCCCCACTTGGTGAAGAGACCGACAGTGATGACTGGGTGAATAGGGTCTGGGTGCGAGTGCATTTTCTGAGAAAACACCTGGCAAGGGTGACACTTCTTGACCACTTCAATGCAATCTTTAAAAATTGACAGCCAAAACTAATCGGCTCGCAATATATTTTGGGTTGTCGCTGGCCCGAATAAATGACCACCACATGCCCCACTGTGACAATTATTGAGAACAGCCTCAGCTTCCTCCTGAGTCAAGCAATGATGTAAAATATTATCTACCCCTCGATGAAGCAAAGTGTCACTAATAATAAGGTAGTTTTTATCTTGATGACATATACATCGTCGATCGTCTCTTAACAGATGTTGGGGTAGCTTCAATGTTTTGAGATAGATAAAAATGTCTCCATACCAGGGGTCTGAAGATGAGATAAGGAAAATATGTTCATCTGCGAAGGAATGGTCATGAAAAATGTCCTCATGTAGTCGAGGGAAGTCCGACATCAGAAAAACTAGCGATTTCTTAGATTTTGCAGAAGCAAAATTGAGATCAAATTCTTGCAAAATAAGAATCCACTTATTTCATTTCCCCCCTATGATACGCCTCATGAGGATGTATTGAAATGGATTGATATCCACTACCACAGTATTTTTNAAAGTAAGATATAATTTTGTAATCTCTGAACTGCATGTACAACGGCCAAGGCCAGCTTCTCTACGTGATATTTTTTAAGTTCAGGACCAACAATGTTTCAACTGAAATAGTAGAAAATGTGCTCATGAATCTCATCGTCCTCTTGAACTAGAACCATACCAATCGTCCCTTTGAATGCGGTGATATAAAGAAAATAGTCTCTACTATAGTCTGGAGGCTTCAGCAGAGGGGCGTCGATACCAAATATTACTTAAGAGCATCGAAGGATTCCTGGGCTCTCTCATCCCATATAAATGGAGTGTCCTTCTTTAAAATATGCATGAAACCTTTTTTAAATTGGCATAGTTCACTATCAAACGACTCAGGGAGTTAGCCTTCCCTTGTAAACCTTGAAGTTGTCAAATTTTTTGCGGGGGAGGCAATCGAAGTATCACCTCCACCTTCATAGGATCTACCATGATCCCATGCTCAGACACTATGAATTTGTTTTAGAAGACAACAACCTCCTAAATTTTGTATTATAAATAAAATTTGGGACCCTTCTTTCTTCATTTTTGAAAAATGAAATTTTATTTTACTTAAATAATGTTTTCAGTTTTGAAAATTTTGGACATACTCCTAACTTCTTTGAGTTTCATTCAATCATTAATGAGATTTTTTTGTTTTGGATGTTTTTCATTACATAAATGTTTTGATTAAAATTTTGGATTTCAAATTTCTTTTCACATATTCCTTATGATTTCTTCTCATTTTTATATATTTCAAAGAGCTACAATATTTTACAAGCTACAGTTTTTTTTATCTATTGTCGATTTTAAAACCAATGCTTTAAACAATAATCAATCATAATCTATGAAATCCTACTTAGCATGTCATAACTTTGATATCCATGATCTATAAATAGTTTTTAAATATCGTGTTGTGGTACGTTAGGCTTGATCTTATCATCATAAATTAAAATCAAGTTAATGGAACATTTAATCAATGTCCTTTCAACCTGCATACGAATAGTACTCATTTCCCGAAGTGCATTGATTCGCGTCCATGTATAGCTTTGAACTACATCTCCATATTCATGAGTTATTACCTATGGTATTTCTTCCTCGAAATAAGGTTTTGTTTCAAGAATTGAAACTCTATTTTCATTCATTTACAAGCGCGGGTCTGTTAGTTTTCATTTATGTGGGTTTTTTCGAACTATAGTGTGGTAAACTGTAAAGATGGGAATGATTTCCAGAGTAGAACCCGTTGTCGATATTATTGTAGATCATGAAGATTATTTTTCAACTTTTGAGAGGGTTGGTTAGTTAAATTTTCTACGCATGTTTAATGGTCATAACGCACAGGTCACCAAATCTTTCGCATGAACTTTCAATGGTGAATGCGCCAAAATTGGGGATATAGAATTATAGCTAGATGAAGAAATAATAGCCACAGTTACTAAATTTCCATTAAAAGGAGAATGTTGGTCTAAAACCAGAAAGGTGAAGGAGATTCCTTGATCCGAAATTTCTGGTTTCTCCTGAATGCAAATACGAATACAAAGGTATGCCCATATCCTCAATTAAAGAAAAATGGCATTTTTTTAGTAGTTGTTAAGGGGTTTATACTCTGTGAGGGAAGATATAGCCTTTTCTTTATTTATCACTTTTGCCTTTTAATGGTCTTCATCGATTATGAATTGAACATGCATGCATTCTTGCTTAAAATCTTGTCTAAAATGGAACATTTCTATCAGAGAAAGAGTCTCGGTTCAGAAATAAATGTCTTTCATCACGATTTAGTGAAAATTATGATCGAATTTCAGTTAGAACAGAATCGTGATTCTTGGGAAAATTTTCTGAAAAGAAATCACTTTCAGGTTAATTCTAAAATAGGTTCACAGTTTCACTTTTCTCAGGAGGAAACCCCATATCCGGTAGAATATTTTTTTCTTCCTTACCCTCATGTTTCTTCTCCTCGACAAAACACTATGACGATTACTCACAGTCAAACTGTCAAGTTTAACCTTAGTCCAGAATTGTGTGTTTTCAGTGAAGCACCTCAGACTTCTTCCCAAGCTTCCAAGAAAACTGTATTTTCCTCACTTGCATCTGAATGCGACCCACCTATTACCACAAAAAATGATGATTCCATTACTCTTGTCGATTTTATGAACAAAAAGCAAGGAAGAAAAAATTCAAGAATGTTCAGAAATAATTCTAGGAAAACCTTGAAAGCTAGTTCTCCTATTTGAGTTGAGGATGAAGAGTTGGTTACAAATCATGAAGTCTCTTCTCCATAGAACATTTCTTCACATGAACCAATTGAAAATCTTGCTAAAGAAAAGGAAAAGGAAAAGGAAAAAAATGAAACTGGTCCCAATCCGGAGATTTCCTTCTGGAAGGAAAAATATTATTCAGTGGTTCCAATGTTACGGGATAATATAACTGATTTTTAATTAGAAAATAAACTCCTTAGATCAGAGAATAGAGATTTGATCGATAGCCAAAGAAGACAGGTTTCAAGGTTCAAAGAAGATAAAAAGAAAGAAGCAGTTAACATTAACTCACCAAGATTTAATATTTCCATTAGATCTAATTTCAAGACCGTTCCTAGTAACATTCAGTGATAAAATGTTTTGGTTATTGGTATGAGTTTATCATTTTTAGTTTAGTTTGCATTTTCATTAATTTTAGTTAATAAACGAGTAGCCACGGAATTTCAACTTATGTAGCAACTCTGATTTTTTTTTTTTTTTTATTCATGTATGATTTTATCTTTTGTTTTTTTTTACATTTGTAAAAAGAATGTCCTAGATAATGTGGGAAATGAGAAAATTAGTTTCCATACAGAATTCTAAAAATTGAACAGTTAGTAGTTTTTATTTTTATATACTTAGTTAATTTAGTTTGGGGAATTAAATAATTTTGTTATTTTCCCATTCTAAATGGATAATTGTCTATGGTTATGGAAGTTAATTTCCATTTTTGAATTCCTTCAATATAAAAAAGTGAAGGATAAACAATTTGGAAGGAGTTTTCAGTTTTTTGGAAAGAGAACAAAGATTATACATTGTTGTACAAGTTTCTGTTTTGATACATTATTCTGAATCTCTTTATGACTTTGAATATGAATACAAGCAATCGGTATTTGGTACTATTACTGATATTCGAGTTGTTTATTTTTGAAATCAAAGTTTTATCTGGATTATGTGTTGATGATATTACAAATTGATTTAGTTAATTACTGTTAATAAATTAAATCAATTTCATTTTTTATTTGACACATTATTTCAGTGATTAATATGTATGTGAGTTACTGTTGGGATTATAAGTCTATGTTAATTATTTAATCAAGTTTAATAATTCATTTTTAGTTGATATAATTAAACATTTGTTTTGAAAATCTGTATCTTTAAAACATTGTTTATTTTACTTAGATTCATGTACTATTTTTAATTTGGACCCAATGATTAGATTTTTCTTTTTAGTTGTATATTTATTTAGTTAATTTCTTTTACTTTCATTATACATACTTTTCACTTTATAAAATAAAAGAAAATCCTCTTTCATAGAGTCAATTTTTTTGTCAATTAGAATTAATTTCTCTTTTGTATATAGTTTAAAATCTATATATATTTATATGTTAGTTTGTTATAAAAAGTAAAAAAAAAAAAAAAAAAATTCAATTGATTAAAAGGTGTATATTTTTTGAATTTAATAGATTAGAAAGTTTTATGTAACTGGACCTAAACCAGTGAGAATCGCCATTTACAATGGATAAGGATCTAATTTGGATCCTGACCAAGCGAATTCCTTCATGTTAAACATGGTCATATTTGACTATCAACATTTTGGCGCTAGGAGGGGACTCTGATAATGAATTGTTGAAACAATCAACAAAACCAAGGACCATTCAAGCAAATCAAATTTGCCCACATTATCTTTTGTTACTACACAATCAGAATCCCCAATTCATAGAACTGTAAGTGATATATCTTCCAGTTTTCTTAGTTCTCTGAAGTTTCAACAAATAAAGCAACGAATAGAAGAGCTTACAAATAAAGAAGAAACTTCTCAAGAATATTTTGATTCTATAGATTTTGTCATTTAAGAATTAGGTGTTCTTACAAGAGCATAAAGACAGAGGTTAGGTATTGAACCTATTCATTTTCAAGTTCCTGTCTAGATCTATAAAAACCATAATTAAAATTGTTGGTAATAATCCTCCCTCAACTCCTCCTCTACATACATCTCTTATTCCATATCCTCCTCCATCACCTCATCGTCAAACAAATACTATGGATGGAGGATCGAGAATGCCTTGGAGAACTCTGGGAGCAGTTAATGTTCCTGGAAATTAACATGATTTACCTAAATATCTGGATAAATGGTTACCAAAATTTAATCATGAATCAAGAGAAACTCTTGATGATCATATTAACAAATTTATGTTTTCTATTAACCTAAGAAACGTTGATCATGAAGATGTTGTATGTAGACTTTTCCCATACACTTTCTAAGGAGAAGCTTCTACTTGGTATTTTTCTCTACAGGCCAATTCCATTACTAATTGGGATACTTTCGAGGATTTGTTCATTAAGAAATTTGGGGATGATAAATATTCATCTATTTTATTAGTGGAATTATCTCCCAAAGAAAGAATCAAAGATTCCTTAAACTTCTCAATAAAATTCCTGAAACATCCAAGCCTGGTTTAGACATTCAGATTGACTTTTATTTCTTTGCTTTACCAGTTTCCATTGCTATGTTTGTTAAAAGAGAAAGTAAAATTACTTTCAATGAAGCAATGCAAGAAGCTTTAGATGTAGAAAAAGAAATATCGAGTATTGCAAGTAAATCTCCAAGTGAAGATTCAAGATCTTCTATAACAACCAAGAAAACAATTATCAAAGATGAAAGAAAAGACAAAGATGTTTTTGATATGGAAAATTTACAGAAAGTCATGAAAACATTAGCAAATGAGATAGTTGATGTTAAAGGAAAACTAGTTGAAGTTTCAAATAAGCCTTTCAGGGCATTTTTCAAAAGGAATCCATAGATTCCACCCAGTGGCCAAACTTCGAAAGGAGTTAATGTTGATGAGGAAGAAGGAGAGGACAGTGAAGAAGTTAAAGATACTAATGTATTTTGGGATATTAATGGAAATTTTTATGAAGATGATACAGAAGAATCTCTCGTTGCTCAGACCCGAAGAAAAAGTACATCTTCAAATTCTGAAACTGATATACCAGCAAATACACAACCTGTAGAAAACAAGTCAATATAAAAAGGGATGGTTATTCCTGAAAAAATTGATTATGATATTATAGAAGACATGAAAAAGACCAGAGCAAACATTTCCATTTATGAATTAAGTAAACTAAAATCTCAAAAGAATAATTTATTAAAGGCTTTAGGAGTTTATGAGAAAACAAGTTCATCATCTACTACACTAGCAAATAAAGAAAAAGTTTCAATAGGTCAAACTCTATCTTCTGAAGTCGATATTGGTTCACATACTCCTTCATTTCTTCTCACTTTCGAAATTTTTAATAAAAAATTGCATAATTGTTTAGATGATTCAGGTGCATCTTCGAATATAATGTCTTATTCTATTTGTCTTTAGATTAATGCTAAACCACAAAAATAATTTATTCAAATTGTTCAATTAGATAGAACAAGGGTAAAAGTTTTGAGAGAATTGAAGGATGTATTAATCAGATTATCATCTAATTCTAATTTTTTTCAAATAATAGATATTATTTTTGTTTATATTCCAGATGCTTATGGATTAGTTTTAAGTCGAGATTGGTTTGAAAAACTTCATGGATATTTCTCAACCGATTGGTCTCATCTTTGGCTTCCATATAATGGGAAACCTAATCAGATGTGTGTCAACAGAGAAAAACATATGAAACATAATGTGACAGATTTTGATGGAGAAAATGAACATGTAGCTTTTGCTAATAGCATTGTTGGTAATTATTCTATTGATTCTAATTTTGGAAATTTTAATGTGCAAGTTTCACCTTTCAAACCTACGGATCAAAGTTTAGAAATTGAAAATTTCTCTGAAATAGATTTTTCTCATTGTATTAATTTTGTAGATAATTCTGTAAATTATCCATTTTGGAAACTTTATTTTTATGGATCTAAATCTAATGATGGTGTTGGTGCAGGTTGCATTTTAATCAGTCTTGATGGCGTAAAAACTATGTTAACATGCAGATTGGAATTCCAATTTACTAATAATATTGTAGAGTATGAGGCATTAATTCAGGGTCTAAATAAGGTAATCAGCATGAATGTGCAGGACATCTTGGTTTTCGATGATTCAGAAATCGTTGTTAAACAAGTAAAAATTTGAATTCATTGTATTTCTAGTCATTTGAAACATTATCAGCAATTAGCTCAAGATCTCAGTAGAAAATTTTCTGCATTTAATATTGTTTCTATATCTAGAATGAAAAATGCTAGTGCAAATCCATTGGCAAACGTAGCTTCTAGACTTATTCCCCCTAAAGATTTTTCTCCAGATAGATTCTTTGTTGAGTTGATTTTTCGAGCTTATGTTCCTGATAACATAAAAAATTGGCAAGTCTTTAATGATGATGTTGATATAATTAATTTTATCTTTTCATAAGGAACATATGAAAGTGATATCATTGACGAAGAATCACATGATTTTGAGTTGAACAAATCTTCTCCGGAGGATAAAATTAAATCTGAAAATATTGTTCCTAAATCTGTTGTAAACTTAGAAGATCTTTATGATTTAAAAGATAGATTTAAAAAACCCACAAATTGTAAAACACATAGCTCTACTATGAGTATAGAACTTATTAATCTAGGAACAAATCAAATTCCTCAAAATGTCAACCTTGGATTAGGTTGTTCTCCTTTTGAAAGAAAATATTTCATAAAGCTTCTTAAGCAATACAAGGATGTTTTTTCATGGCCATATGATGACCTAAAAACTTTTGATACATCTATAATTCAACACACCATTCCTATGCTTTCAGAGAAAAAACCAGTTCAACAAAAATTAAGGAAAATTCATCCTAATCTTGAAACCCAGATTAAAAATTAACTTAAAAAATTGTTCAAAGCAAAGATCATTTTTCCAGTAATACATTCCAAGTGGGTATTTAATCTTATGCCCGTAAGGAAAAATAATGGAGACATCCAATATGTATAGATTTCAGAAACCTAAATAGAGCTTCTGAAAAAGATAATTTTCCATTACCTCCCATGGAGCAAATTCTTCAATCAATCTCAGGTTCTGAAATGTTATCATTTTTAGACGTATTTTTTGGCTACAATCAAGTATTAGTTCATCCTAATGATAGACTCAAAACTACTTTCAGAACTAAATGGAGAACTTATGCTTATTAAAAAATTCCTTTTGGTTTAATTAATGAAAGTGCAACTTTCCAACGACCTATGGATATCGGTTTTCGTGGTTTAATCAATAAATCCATTGTTGTTTATCTAGAAGATATTACAATTTATTCTAAGAATCGTTTAGATCATATTTCTCATCTTAAGCAAGTTTTTGAACGATGTCGAAAGTATGTTATTTATGTGATGATATTACTGTTATAATTATGCTTGAGGATTATATGTTGTTAGGAATGCATGTGTGTTCATATGCAGGGCATATTCATTAATTAAATGGTATCAGAGGGAAAAAAGTGGCATGCCCCAGCCTTAGTGGTTGGAGACGTTATAATTATATATCTAAAGTGGATCAATCAATGGAGTAAATTTTCGAATGTGAAAACAATTTCTTGTCGCTATTGAAGATATAATTGAGCTTTGTGATGAATTGTATGGCTAAGGAATATTTTTTTAAACATTGTTTCAATACTAGAGTCAATCATAAATTCGTAACATTATGGTGTAGGGACCTTCAACTATATAATTTTTTTTCCTATAGGTTATATAAATTGTTTGGCAAGGTATTGAACATTGAATTTTTCATAAAATACAAAAAAGGAGAGCTTAAAATTTTAAAGTAACAATAGAAATAACTATTAGGATAGCTTGGAAATATTTAGGTATAAGTTTATTTAGAATAAAAGTGTCTTCGCGTAAATTGAAATTTTATTTGCCACTTCAAACAACCAATTTCAAGCAAGAAATCATTGAGAGGTCATGGGTTCAAGTGCGGTAGAATCTCTCTAGGTTAGGTCTATATCTATCTATCTAT